>PVJH01009712.1:0-23749 GCA_004026705.1 Nesogale talazaci | reverse complement strand
GTGTGGGCATGGCTTTCTCCTGAGACTTCTGGGAAATCTCGTGATATTTTCCTCATGAAGTTGAGACGCTGTCTCCCCAGTTGTTGGGAGTTAGTCTCAGAGACTATAAATCATGGACAAGATGGCAGTGTCTGGGGAGCCGAAGGAGAAGCCACATGCCTTTGTCCTGATGAAGCCAGACCTCTGAGCTGGAAAGGCCATGTGGAGACCCCCTGCCAGCGCTGAGTTGCTTCTGCCACCACTGGATGCTGTTGATGGACTCTGAGCCCTGGAAGTGAGGAGCCATGGGGAGATCCCTGCCAGTGCCGGGATTCTGCACCCACTGGCCTGTGACTTCGTGAGTCAGAAGGAGACATTATAGGCTGGTATCGGGTATATGGGCTAATATTGGACTTATGACTTTGAACTGGACTGGGTTGGGATGCTTTCTCAGTGTTCCATTCCTTTTGTATATAAACCATTCCCTTATATCTATATGTGTGTCTATGAAATTTGTTCCTCTAGTCTACCCGGACTAACACACTACCACAAATGGTTTTAAAAGTTTCAAAAGATTTATATATAGGGTTGTAAAAGAGATCCTGGAAAATGCAGACAATTCCTAGGAGAATTCAGGAAAACAATATGAGGACAAAATATAAAACAGACTATTAGAAATCTTACAAAAGTAATAACTAGAAATCTGGAAGATTAACAATAAAACATCAGAAGTAACTCAATGGAAGGACACAGAAGCAGAACTGAATCAATGGAAGACAGAATCTATGAAATAAAGGATAAATCCTTTGTTACTGATCTGTTTGAGGAATGATGAGGGGAAAAAGAAGAAAGAAAAATGAAGACATTTCAGGAGTTATGTGGGGCAATATCAAAAGAAAGAAATTACTCATACCTGGAATTCAAAAAGAAGAGGAAGAAAAAAGAGAAGGAGGGGAAGACACAGAGAAAATTGCCGAAGACTTATGACAGGAAACTTCCCAAATATGAAAGACTTCCAACAAGAAGCTCAACAAATCCTGTCCTGATATACTCTAAAAGAAAGTCACCTCTACAAATTATAATCAAACTTTCCAAAGACAGAGACAAGAGAAATTTATTCACAAACATTTTGAAGTCTTCTCATATATAAAACACAGAAAGAAAAGAATTGCCAACCAAATCATATAGCCCAAAATGGTTTAGCTTATAAAAGGTTTATCTGAACAGAATTTTAAGAACTATCTATTTGAAACCAAATTGACAGCAGCAGCTCCAAAAAAGCACCCCCAGCCACGTTAGGGGGACAGTGGCGTTACAGTAATGAGGAAGGAATAACTAAGAAAAGGAAGATGAGAAAAGTGGCACAGCTGGCGTCAACGTCACTGTAGTTTATATGTAGAAGTTATTGATTTGGGTTATGTTTTGCTGTTTGCATTCTCAATTAAAACAAAGAAAAAAGTTCTCAAAAGTAAAATAAGGGCTGAGCCCCGGTGGCGTAGTGGTTGAGTGCGGGACTGCGGCCCACTGACTTGGCCATTCAAACCCAGCAGCAGCAAGACTGGTTAGCTCCCACGACCCCCAGAGGGCAGTGATGCAAAAAAACAAAACAAAACACAAAAACAAGGAACCAGAGCTGCCAATCTGTAAAAAGCAGCAACTTGCAAGCAAGATTGGAGGACAAAAGGAGTTACTATGAGTCTTCTGTTGGAAAGGAAATTAAGCTAACATCAAGATATAACAGGGAAGGTAGAAAAGGTAAATTTCAAAATAACCACAAAGAAAATGAAAATACTCAAAAACAATGAAGAATAAAATGAAAAAAAATCAGTAAATATGAAATCAAAAATTAATGATGCAAAAAGAAAGTCCATAAACAAAATACTCAACACACAAAAAGGAAACAAAATACGGGCTGAGCCCCGGTGGCGTAAGTGGTTGAGTGCGGAACTGCAGCCCGCAGGCTTGGCGGTTCAAATCCAGTGGCGGCTGGGTAGCGCCCACGACCACCAGAGGCAGTGATGCCCACAGGAAAAAAAAAAAAGGAAACAAAATAACCAGTTACCACCACCACCACCACAAAAAAGCATAACAAATAGCAGTAATAAATTCCTACCTATTGACTACACTGAATCAAAATACTTTAAATACACCAGTCAAGAAACAGAGTGCATCCCCACCCCCTTCCAGGGAGATGAATAATGGAAAAGTGAGTGAGGGGCAATAGAGGAAAATGTAAGACATGGAAAACCTATAACCTATAATTTATCAAGCATTGGTGAGGGAGGGCAGACAGAGGAGGGCAGGAGAAGAAATGGGGAGCCGATATTGAGCTCAAGTGGGAAGAGAATGCTTTGAAAATGATGATGGTGGCATATATGCAAATGTGCTTGACACATTGGAGGAATATATGGATTGTGATGAGATGTAAGAGCACTAAATAAAAGTATTTATTAAGATTTTTTAATTTAAAAAATGGATGTCCTTATGAAGATCCATAGATTGCACTATACACAGAAATGACTAAAATGGATCAAAGGCCAAAATGTTAAACCTACAACTATATATTCCTGGAAGAAAACATAGGAACTAAGCTCTCACCACCACTGAATCAATGCTGACTCAAAGCGACCCCTGTGGATTTCACAGACTAACTATTTATGGAAATAGAAAGTCCAGTTATTTTCCTCAGAGCTACTGGTGGTTTTGAACTGTCCAGCCATGTGGATTGCAGCCCAATGATTAACCACTACACCAGCAGGGTTCCAGAGAAAGTAAGAAAAAAAAAAAGAGAAAAAAGAAACTAAGGTAGGGACCTTAATTCCTGGCACAAGTAAACCATCAATTAAAACTAAAAATGTACAAACAGCATATAATAATTAG
Source organism: Nesogale talazaci (assembly GCA_004026705.1). Classification (NCBI taxonomy): domain Eukaryota; kingdom Metazoa; phylum Chordata; class Mammalia; order Afrosoricida; family Tenrecidae; genus Nesogale; species Nesogale talazaci. The sequence continues at coordinate 20,890 of PVJH01009712.1, read as the reverse complement.
AAAACCAGGTCTTTGAAAATGTAATACTTAAGGGCTGATCCCTGGTGCATAGTGGTTGTGTGCAGGACTGCAGCCCACAGGGTTGACGGTTCAAATCCAGCAGCAGCTCTCCAGGAGCAAGCCTGGGCTTCCTACTCCCACCAGGGCAGTGATCTCACACACACACACACACACACACACACACACACACAAATGTAATACTTATGCTCATCAAAAAACTTTACCAAAAAAATGAAAAGAGAATCTACAGGCTGCAGAAAATTTTTTGGCACTGACATATCCAGCAAAAGTTGAATCCTTAAAATATATAGAGATCTTCAAGAGAGTAACAACAAAAAGACAAACAATCCAAGCAAAAGACTGAAGACACTTTTCCAAAGAAGACATTTAGGCAGGTCACAACTGCATGATATTTCCAAACTCATGGGGCTCAGGTTCTGAGCTTGAAGACCAAAGTCATAGTCTTCAGAGATTGTGTCAATTAGAAGAAGGAAAAAAGTTCACAATGTTAATATTACACACTCTATTTTGTGAGTAATGTCTCGGGCTTTAAGAGCTTGTGAGCGGGCATCTAAAACACAACTGTTGTTCCCTTCACCATAGATTGGCATATAAGATAATAGTATAATTCATGGGAAACGTGCATAGGTTCCTAGACCCTTGCAGGGAAAAAAGAAAATTACCTAGCAACCCCCTGACAATTAAAATCTTTTTTTACTATAGCCCATAATCCAGAATAAAGTGTAGGTATTTACTTTTGAAGCCCTTCATTCCAGTGTCCTCCAGAGGTGGTATCTCCCACTTTGGGAAACACAAAGAATCAAATCAACTACTGGAGATTACAGGGGCAACCTTTGCCCAAAGCCAAGATGAGCAAGCGAGGAGGGACCAGGGACACTTGAGCGATGGAAACATGGCAGGCAAAGTGGAAATGAGGAGAACTCTGGCACATTAGCACAGTAATAACTAATGTCATGTAATAACTCACATATTAAATGGGAAACTTGTGAACTTTCACCAACAATGCAGTGAACTGTTCAAATAAATAGGGGTGCCTATAGGGGAAAAGAGGTGCCTGTTTCTTGGACTTACATTTTAGATGTTAAACCTTTAGGATTAAGCTAATCAGAGGATCAGCGGTTCACATTCATTAGCGGCTGCTGCCAGAGAGAGAGAAGGGGTGGTTGGCTTCTATAATCATCTTAGGAGCAGTGTACCCTGTCCTATACCATTTCGATAAGTCAGAATTGATCAACTGCAAAGGGTTTGGTTGGGGTTTCAAATGGTGTATGAAGGTTTAGCAAACTTAGTCATAGTGTTGGGCTGAGCCCCAGTGGCGTAGTGGTTGTGCGCGGGACTGCGGCCCACTGGGACGGAGGTTCAATTCCAGCAGTGGGGCTGGGCCTCCTACTCCCACCACCGGAGAGCAGTGATGCCCCCCAAAAATCAAAAAAACAAAAACAAAAACAAAAAAAACTTAGTCATAGTGTTATGAAAGGGCATTACATTATTTCTTTAGACTAGTATTTCCCTTCACTTTTTTAGGGAGTAGTAAAATTAATTTCTTTATTCAGAGTTAGAGCTTACCCAAAGGTTTTATTTTTCTTTCCTTGTTTCTTATAAATATAATGGGTATAAGATTGTATGTTTTGTTTTGGGGGGACATCACTGCCCTCTGGTGGGAGTAGGAGACCCAGCCTTGCTCCTGGAGAGCTGCTGCTGGATTTGAACCGCCAACCCAGTGGGCTGCAGTCCCTCACACAACCACTATGCCACTGGGGCTCAGCCCCATTGTCTGTTTTTTTGTGTGTTTGTTTGTTTGTTTGGACATCACTGCCCTCTGGTGGTGGGAGTAGGAGGCCCAGCCTTTGCTCCTGTGGAGCTGGAATTGAACCTCCATCCCATGGGGCTGGAGTCCTGCGCACAACCACTACGCCACCGGGGCTCAGCCCTGTTTTTTTTTTAATGTCTTGTAGCTGAAACAACATATTTGGAAATACTAGGATCTAATCCACATTAGTAATTATTTGAAGAGATGATTTAAATGTTTATTCCCTAACACTTTTTAGAATAGCAATGAAAAAGTTATTTTTAAATTTATGTGCAACAGCAGCCAGACTTAAAATAATCCCATCTAAAGGTTGGAACAATGCCTAATCACCTATTCTTTCAATAAAAGTTGCTAGATAGAATTTAAGAATGTGTTATATGTATTATTTAATGTACTTGCAATCTCTTAAAAGCAAAGGCTTTGTTATGCATAAAAGTCAAACCAAGCCACCAAAGATGACATCCAGAAACCAGCTGCATCTTGACAAGCGTTCTGAGGAGATTGCCAGCCGGCCCCTGCTCCAGGACACCATCTGTTCGCCCACTGTCCTTTACTTAACTCTTAGTGCCTGTGAGCCCTGGAACTGTCTTCCAAGTGACTTCTGTTCCAGCTACAAAATTGACCACTTTCAGTTCCACTGAGCAAGAAAAATCCAGCTACTTGTAAAATGAAGCATGTTCCACCCTCCCCCACCCTGAAAGTATAATACCTAAACTGCTTTGTCTTTATATGTAATGCATAATCTTGACATGTTCATGCGTCTATGTCCCTCTAGCCTTCCCTGTGTGGCTGTCTGCTGCCGTCACGGTGCCCATCTCTACACAAAGCGAAGGGCCTCGGAATCAGGCCCGGCGTATCTGGCCCCTGTCGTCACACCAGTGTTGTTCTTTAGGTGCCATCTGGTCACGTCTGACCCATGGCAGCTCCAAGTACAAGAGTACAAACGCTCACTGGTCTTTACGAGGTTTGAGCACGCTCTTGCAGGCAGTGTCAATCTTTCTCATGGACGGTCCTTTTTGTTTTAACTGCCCCTATATTTTTCCAAGCTTGATGTCCTTCTCCATGACTGGTCCTGCCTGATATTATGTCCAAAGTATGTGAAACAAGTCTTGCCACCCTAGCTTTTAAGGAACATTCTATTCTGGCTGTACCTTGTTCGACACAAATTTATTCTTTTTTCTGGCAGTCTATGGTTTATTCTTCATCCACAAACGCAAAAATTCTCCAGTTTTCTTTAACTAGCTTTCAAAGGTATGAGGCCATTGAGAATATCTTGACTTGGGTCAGGTGCAACTTAATTCAGTCTGCAAGGTGACAGCTTTTAACACTTTAAAGAGTCTTTGGCAGATTTGCACATGTGATTTTTAAAAAAATCATTTTATTGGAAACACTTACAGTTCTTATAACAATTCATACATCAATTGTATCAAGCATATTTGTACATATGTTGCCATCATTTTCTAAACATTGACTTTCTATCTGAACCCTTGGTATATATCAGGTCCTCTTTGTTCCTCCTTCCCCGACTCGTGATCCCTTGATAAACTATAATTGTTAATCTTCATATCTTACACTGACCGCTGTCTCTCTTCTCCCATGGTTTCTGTTCTTTGTCTCCCTGGGGGGAGGTGTATTGCATTGATCATTGCCGTCAGTTCCCCCTTCCTCCCCTCCGCTCTCCACCTCCCTCTCCCCTCACAGTTATCACTACTCCCATTTCTGTTCCTGAGGGTTATCTGACCTGGGTTCTGTGTGTTGTGAGCTGTTCTCTGTACCAGTGCACATACTCCTGGCTAGTCAGAACTGAAAGACAGGACTGGGGCTATGATGGTGGGGAGTGAGAAAGCCTCAAGGAACCAGAGGAATATTGTGTGTTTCATCACTGCTATACTGTGTCCTGGTTGACTCATTCCTTCCTTGACACCCTTCTCTGAGGGTATGTCTACAGATGGGTTTGGGGTCTCTGCTTCAACCCCTTATGTTCTCAGCAATATGCTTGTTTTGGGGTCTTCTGATGCCTGTTACCTGATCCCTTTGACACATTACGATTGCACAGGCTGGTGTGCTTCTTCCATTTGGCAGGTTGCTTCTCTGCTAAATGGCTGCTTAACTTTAAGACCCCAGACATTTTATCTTTTGATAGCCAGGCAACATCAGCTTTCTTCACCGCATTTGCTTGTGTACCCATTTTGTCTTCAGCCATAATGCTGGGAAAGTGAGCATTACAGAATGCCAGGTTGTTAGAACAAAGTATTCATGCATTGAGAAAGTGTATGAGCAGAGGCCCAAGGTTCATCCACTTCTTCAATGTATGTACATATACGTACATAGGCCAATACCTCTATTTTTATGAATATATTTACACAAGTACACACCTATGTGTATACTTCTATCCATAGCTTTACTTCCTAGATCTTCCATTTTCTTTTACCTTCCTCCTGTCCCACCATCATGTTCACACTTCTTGTAGCAATTCCTCTGCTAGATTGCTGTTGCTCCAAACCCCCCAGGATAGTTACCTCGTTCTTGTTCATTTTAATTCCCTAGTTGGCCCGTCTATGGCATTGTTTGCTCACTGCTCCCTTCCCCCACCTTCCTCATTCCCCCAAGTCCCTCTTGAACTGTCGGTCCTGTTGCTTTCCCCTCAGGCTTACTTCCCAGCACATGTGATTTCTTGACCGCTGTTTCCGTGAGCATTAAAGTAGATCTTTGGCCTCAGTCTGTTCTTTTTATCATGTTGTCTATTGCTACCTGATTATTCATATCATCCAGTGTTTCAGATTATTTGCTAAACATATATGCTGAATAAGTACAGTGAAAGGATATAGCCTCAATGCATACCTTTCTGAATTTTGAGGCACACAGTATCCCTTTGTTCTGTTCCAACAACTGCATCTTAGTATTCATACAGGTTCTATCTGAGCACAGCAAGTGTTCAGGAATCCTGTGCTTTGCAATGTCATGCAAGTTCGGTTTAGGATCCAGACTTGAATGCCTGTGTATAGTAAATAAAACACAAACATCATTCTGAATGCTCTTTCTCTCAGCTAAGGTTCATGTTTTATCAGCAATGCCCTCTTCTCTTGTTTTGATTTTCTGCAGTTTCCTATCATCGAGCCACTTTTAATGATCTTTTGCATAATTTTACTTGTGTGTGAAATCACTATTATTAAAGAACTTCTCCATTTCATTTGGATAACTTTTTTTGGAATGGGAACAAATATGGATCACTTCCAGCCAATTGGCCAGGTAGCTGTCTTTCTTGGCATAGGCAAGTGAGCAGTTCCAAGTTACAGAAAACCAAGTGAGGTTTCCAAAAATGGATGTAATGCTAGAAACACTCATACACACGAGATCTACAAATTTGAAGCCCACAGTTGCACCCACGACGTGTGTGGAGCTGACTAGACACCAGTAGACTCAGAACAGCTGTCTGAAAACAAAGTCTATGAAAGCCGGGAGGACAACAGCAAGGGGACTGGAGAAACTTTCGCCACTACTGTGAGATGCAGTCTGTTCAAGAGCGTGTTTGCAGGGTCAGGGCCCTTGAGTGAAGTCTCTCCCACTGTACTGGTCGGGAGCTAGCAGGAGAAAGAGCTCAAGGGGTTTTTCCAAGTTTTGAGTGGTCCAACTAGAACAACTGACCAGGGGGACTCTGAAGCAATTGTACCCTTGTTTTTAAGTTATGAGACCTAATGGTAGACAAAGCCTAAAGTTATTCCTAGTATAAGTCATGTTTGTATCTTGTTCAAAGGGCCTCTTGGGACCCTCAAAAGGAGACCTCATCTTTGGGTTTTTATCCCCCTAGGGGAGTCGCTTCCATCACAGATTGGTCTTGGCCAGACTCTGGCTCCTTCTGGCTCAAGATGACACCTTTTGGCTTCAGGAAGATCCTGAACTGGATAAAAGAGGAGTACAACAACCCACCAATTTATGTAACAGAGAACGGCGTGTCGCAGCGAGGAGACGCAGACCTCAATGACACTGCGAGAATCCACTACCTCCGCACTTACATCAACGAGGCCCTCAAAGGTGTGACAGGTCTACTCCTTCTTCCATGTCCACCTGGCACTGTGAGAAACATCCATTATTGCCTGCCATCAGGGGATACTGGCCCCAGGAGCCAATTCCCTCCCCTACAAATGAGAAAATCACTCCCTCCTGTTGGGTATAAACCTTTCTTTGGGACTATGTTCTGAATTTTAATTCTCCTAAATCTCGTTGGCAAACAAACCCAGTTGCCTGGTAATCGACTAGACCTTAGTTCCTGGTCTGAGTCATTCACTTCTTTCTTCCTTTGTCTCTGAACAGCAATTCTGAGCAGGGTTGGAACTGCAGCCAGTAGTAGTAGGTGTGGTGTTTGTTTGGAAGGTCTTTTGTTTCCCAAGTGAAATTGTGAGATGGGAACATGAGAGCAAGGGAATAGTCACTATTGCTGAGAAAAGTGAGCAATGGACCCACCAAAAGAAACAAGCAAGGCCACTTACTTACTATAATGAAGAGCTTCAACACTTTAAGTTACCAGTCAAAGCCAGCATCCAGAGATGAATACAAAGATTTTAGATGACCCAGTGAGATTAGTGTGTGGCTTTCTGGAAAAATGCTACTAGTTCAGCAGATCTGGCCACAGAGGATCAATTGCCCCAAACTCTGGGGCAACTCTGGGATTGTGGGGATATTTAGCATTGTGGGCCTACAGTGACTTCAGTAGGCCTGGGAGAAAGATGTCTTATCTGACAACTGCAGCTCATGCGTGGTTCTCTATGTTGAACAGCTGTGCAGGATAAGGTGGATGTCAGAGGGTACACAGCTTGGAGTGTGATGGACAACTTCGAGTGGGCCACAGGCTTTGCTGAGAGGTTTGGGCTGCACTTTGTGAACTACACTGACCCTTCTCTGCCAAGGATCCCCAGAGAGTCAGCCAAGTTCTATGCCTCCATAACTCGATGCAATGGTTTCCCGGACCCGGCTACAGGACCTCATCCTTGTCTCCAATCAGAAGGTGAGAGGGGGTTCAGGGAGGGACAAAAAGCTGAAAATGAGGGAATTGAAAAAGGGTCTTTTCGGTATGCTTTGTTATCTTCCTGCTGCTCCTCCAATCTTTTTAAAACTTACTTCCTATGGGGGAGCCAAGGGGAGGATGGGGAAGGGAACACAATGAACGACAGACACATAATCTCCTACCACTCCTGAGGGGGAAGAACAACTGAAATATGGATGAAGGCAAACAGTGGTTGGTGTAAGATATGAAAATAATAGAGGAGTGATACCAAGGACTTAAATAGAAAGTAAATGTTTAGAAAATGATGATGGCAACATATGTACAAATGTGTTTGACACAATTGATGGGGTTTAAAAAAACCCCAACCTTAGAAAAAACCTACCTTACTTTCTTTGACTGCTCAGCATACTTGTGAGGGAATGAAGCACATTGGGGGGATGTCTCACCTAAAAACCAGGGCACTGGCTTGGGACTTAGCAGCTCTGCGGTCTCCTTCCAGCTCCACCACTCGCTTGCTGTGTGACCTTAGGGCATAAACTAGTCAAGAGCCTCTGCAGGCTTCTAAGATTTGCTGACTGGAAAGATGTAACTTGATATATAAATGTAATGACTATCTGGTTTATCTTTTCATTGATATTCAAGTTCAAAACTCAATGCCCTTCCAGAGCAGCTCACGGGCCTGAAACTTGGCCTTGCCAAACACACAGCACAACCAGGACCCCTTGCTAAGAGTTCTTTCAAACACAGTAGTTGTTTTCTGCGTGCACTTCCACCCCCAGACAGGCAGATTTGGGAGACCTGAATTCCAAACGTCTACCTTGGGCTCAGCCCTGGTGGCACAATGGTTAAGCACCTGGCTGATAATTGAAGGGCCAGTTGTTTGAACCAACCACTCCTGAGTTCACCTTCGCCCTGTCGAATCAACACAAGTCAGGACTGACTCAGTCACAATGGGATTTTATCTTGAGCTTAGCAGTGGGTTACATGTTGGACTGCAAACCCCAAGGCCAGCAGTTCAAACCCACGAGCTGTTTTGGAAACCCTAGGGAGCAGTTTGAGACGGCAAAATAGTCTTGATGGCAATGGGTTGCTCTTTTTTGTTTAATATGGGTCACTGTAGACCCAGGACTAAAGTAATACTGGCACACATGCCACCTTTTGTCTGTCTTCACACAGGTGCAGTTCCCACCACCAGCCCGGCGGGAGAGGTGAATGTCTGGTTCCTCGGGCGAGCACTGGCTACAGCAGAAGCACAGACAGCTCTATACGTACTCTTTGCTTTTCTACTTCTTGGAGTCTGTACCATAGTGTTTCTTTCATACAAATACTGCAAGCGCTCCAAGCAAGAGAACACACAGCCATGCCAACAAGAATTGAGTCATTTCTCCTCATTCTGATCCGCCTCCACAAGTTCTATCAAATGGGCTGCCCACAAAATCCTTAGAATCTTAGTCTGCCCACACTTGATTTTGTGAAAGTCTTCTGTGTTAGAGACTACTTCGACCTTAAAGGTCCCTGATTACAAGAGTTGCATGCATTTCACCCCTTCTACGGTTTCTCATCCGTGAAACAGTGAAGATACTAGTCCAGTGGTTCTGTGAGTCACTTAATTGGGTTAAGTTGCTGGGGATTACTGACTTTCAAGCTAAATAAAGACCAAATAAAGACCAAAACAGTTTTTAAGAAGTTCCCTCCAAGATCAATGTCATCTCCTGACAGAACTTTACATGTCCCACTTCTCAGAAAATAAAGATGGTCATGTGAATCACATGGTGTCTCCAAAGGTTGTCTCCTTGAGAAACTAGATTCAAGAGAAGTTATGAAATCACACAGCCCTTTAGGACGTGTACTTAGTTCTTCCATTAGACCAAAGCATTCTATTTCCTGGGGTAGAGTTGCTAACTGCAAGGCCAGATGTTCAAATCCACCAGCTGTACCACAGGGGAAAGCCCTGGTTTTCTACTTCCGTAAAGAAATTAAAGAATCTCAGAACCCACAAGGACAGTTCTATGCTGTCTTATAGGGTCGCTATGATTTCTAGTTAAGTGGAGTGCAGTGAGAGTTATGGAGTCAATTCTAATTCACAGAGTGGAAGTGCTGCACAGGGCTTCTGAGGCTATTCCTCTCCTGCAGAGTGACTGGAGTTTTAGACCACACGTGTTGCAATGGTTAGTTGACAGCCCAGTTCTTAGCCCACTTTAGCTATCAGGACTTTTTTTTTTTCCTATCCCCCTATCATGATTTCTTATAGATACCAGACCCAAGAGAACCTTGGGATTATCCTTTTCCCACCTCACCCATTTTGATACTCTCCCTGGAGCTCCACTATTGGACAATTTCTAAGGACCCAAACATGGATCACAAAGCCCACGATTTGACATTCCTTCTCTTCCCTTCTCTCAATCTCTGGTCATTCTGAATTACACGAAGGTCTCATATCATATTGTCTTTGTAAATGCTATTTCTTCTGCCTAGAATGCCGTCTTCTGAAGATCCCTTCAACTCTCAATTTGAACAGTGTACCATATTTGTATGCAACTCCCCACACCTTAAGTTTCCTATGAAATTCTCTGTATTCCTCCCCAGGTAGATACTACTTGTACTTTGTTAGTAGATATCCCTCCTTACAGTTTGACCACATTATGCCAGAATTGTTTGCGGGTTATTCTGCTATCAGTTTCTGGAGGCCAAGGATCAGTTTTGGTAAGCATATTTTGCAGACAGAATGCAAGGAAGTGCACCTGCTACTTTTGTGTGTGTTTATCCCTTCACAAGAACATCCACAGTAGCAACAAAACCTGAAAGCACACTGTCCTTGGATGTGCAATTGAGTGTCTTGGTATGAGATTTTAGGGGGGGAGGGCATCACTGCCTCTGGTGGGCGTGGGCACTACCCAGTGCTGCTCCTGAGAGTCACCGCTGGATTTGAACCACCAAGCCCATGGGCTGCAGTCTCACACTCAACCACTTACACCACTGGGACTCAGCCCGGTATGACATTTTAAAAAACTAATTTGACCCATATATTGTTTCTACATGGGAGAATATCTTTTTAATAAAGAATTTTTTGGCTGTTTTTCAAAACGTGGTCTGCTTGACATTTTGTTTCTTGTTAAGAAACCCTTCCTTGAACTGTTAGGTCTACAGCACATTACTGTTAAAATATTCCACTGCATGGGATCCTAACCTGTTTCTCACCATGAATATATAATGACAAGGTAGGGATATGGTTAACAACTTAAATTAAAGGAATTTCTTGGACAAAAAGACTCAATATCATCAGCTGTCAATTAAACCTAAATCTCAAAATCTCATGTAATTGAATAACAATTTTAGTTGAAATAATTGGGCTCAAACATATCAAATATCTTCAAGATGGTGTAAAATTGGGCGATGATTCATTCGTTACATATCGATCACCATGAGATTGCTGCCTTGACTTTTTTGGGAAAACAGATAAAATAATATAAAGCTTCATATATTAAACAAATGTTTGAGAGTAGCCAGGATAGCTTGGCAGGTGGGGTGGTAGGTTATTAAAACATAATATGAAGTTAATTATTACAGTTTTGAAAGGAGAGTTATCAATAAGGGGGAAAAGGACCTAGGCACAGATCCACCTACATATGGGAATGATGGGTAGGACAACAGGTTAACGCTGGGGGCTATCATCAGTCCTGAGTGTGGGATGAGAGTCAGATCCCTTCTTGAGTCAGATACTAGACTCAATGTAAAAAATGAAACATGAGACTAATATGGTAGATGGGTGATTTTTGTTTGTTCGTTTGTTAAATTTTGAAGAGGGGAGAAAAAATGAAGACTCAAGACCCAGAAACCATTAAGAAGAGCACTAACAAATTTGACTCCATACATACCGTGAGGAAAGTACCATGAACATATTCATCATCAGAAGATACAAAGGGAGAAAGTGTTTATAGCATTTGCTAGACAAAGGGTTAATTTTCTTCATATACATGGAATTCTTATAAATCAGTAAGAAAATGATAAACAGTACACCCCCCAAAAAAAAGTTGGCAAAAAATACAAACAAGTTAGTTTTTAGAAAACAGAAATGACCAATATTGAGAGACTCAAGTTCATTCATGATGAGCACAATGAGTATAAAATGCATACAATTTCCATCTATCATATTGACAAAGATGAAAAAGTAAACAATGTTGGCAAGAGCGAGGGAAGCTGCTCTTCTTTTACACTGTTGCTGGGAGTAGAAGTTCACACACCCTTTAAAGCAGAAAATTGGGCAACATCTTTCAGAATCCAAATTGCAGCTAATTGGACAAACGCATCCTGTGGGTATATTTTCACAAGAAGGTAACTCCCCAAGGATGCTCATGTAGCAATGTCTGTAACAGAAGCAAAAACAAACAAAAACACCTCCAATAACCTTAATGTCTGCCACCAGAAAACTGGATATTTGGGGTGCATTCCTAAAGCAGAATGCTGTGCAGCCATTAATGTGAGGTAGCTATGTGTTGATAAGAAAAATCCTCAAGACTGTGAGTAAAAAAGCAAGATGCAGGGTACACATATGATCCCATTTATTTAAAAAATAAAGATTACATATTTGCTTATCTATGCATAAAAAATGTCTTGAGTATTACATAAGAAACGGTTAAGAGGATGTAACTGGGGAATAACATGGAGCATAAGATGCAAGGAGGGAGGCAGCATTTTTATTTTATGGCCTTCTGTGCTATTTTGAATTTTTTACCATGTATGCTTTTTTAAAATATAAAATTGAGGAGGAATCCTCCCCACTCAAAGATTATGAACCTCTATGTACAATTCCTTAAAACTTGTGATATATGTTACTTTTATCAAAGCAAATTGACTTTGAGGTACTTGATATTTTTGCAAATGTATTTCTAATAACAGTTAGTAGGGTCATTATCTACTTAAAAATCATATATTACTATATTTACTTTAAGAGGTGACAAACCTTTATTTAAATAAGATTGCTGGAGAATTTTCTTTTTCAAACTCACATTTGATTAATGAAGTGATGTAGTCAGAAAATTGTTAGGAAAACATGTAAACATCAAAAAAGAAAACTAAACTCATATAAACAAATGTTTAAGTTTTGGTGTGTTCTTTTTTTGTTGACATACATATCATGATATAGCACTATCTCTTTATACAAGTGTTTACAAGGCTGAGCTCATACTGTCCCCGTGGCTCCGTATCCTGCTTTCCTCCCCAACACAGAATAGGTACTCAGTAAGCAAATGTCAAATTCAACTTCTGATTTAGTACCGTAAGTCCCCAACTTATGGCGTATTACATAACTGCACTTACAATTGTCTAGGTTTTTTGTACTTATTCTCATAAATATGTACTGCCGAACAGAACTTGCTGCTGAGACAATTCTCAGATGCTAACTCACAGATGTGCAGAGATTAGATTTATGAAGATACCATTAATAAAAGGTAAAAATTAAAACTTTAAAACTTAAAAAGAGGTATCCAACTTACATCAGAACCAAGTTAGAATGGAGTCACAACCCCACTGTGAGTCAGGAACTACCTGTACTGTAGCATCTCTCCTGGTCAAAGACTATTGCGTTACTTCTGCAGACGGCATGTAAATGGTTTCTAGTTCTTAAAACTTAATGAGTTTATACCTCAACTTTGTCTATATTTATGATCATTTCTTAGAAATGATCCAAAAAAGTTGGATCATGGAGGATAAAATTTAGAGTTTCTTGGAAAGACTGTACCAATTTCCACTTTTGCCAATAGCATTACCTGTCTCACTCTTTCCTTGCCAACAGTGACTTGTGTCAAAAGGTCAAATGACCTTGCCAAAAGGTCACTGTGATTTCCTAATGGAAAAAAAAAAACACCCAGCTGAGCCCATTCCATGAAAATGTCATCTTGTTAAAACAAAATCAAGTCACTGTGTTCAGAAAGTATGTTCATGCAAAAGGAGGGCTCTCTTCCGATCTAAAAACAAAGGAAGAGTCAAGTTTGCTCCCTTTTAAAAACATTTTCTCATCTCCAGTATCAAAAACTATTAAGTAACATATAAATCATATTAAGAATCTCTTTAAAATCTGTAAGCCTAATCTAACAAGTAAAAGGCCTACCTTTATACTTCTTGCTTTTAACTACAGGTACTTTCAAGTGCTTACAGTGTGGCTACTGAAAGTGCAACTTTAGTATGGAGGTGAGAGAAAAAGAAGTGGTGGGCTAGCGAGTATCCATATCTGGTGAGAACAAAGAGTTTAACATTCTGCAAAGAAAATGATGCCCCTGGACATGGGAAAAGCACTTCTCCTACAGTGATCTTTATGATAAGGCAGCACCCAGCTACATTTCTGAGAGACTTCCAGAGTTCCTAACCAAGGTGAGGGGGAAAGATAAAATAACATATTACCTCAGCAAAACTTTGAACATACAACTGCTAGGATAAAAAAATTAAAATATTAGATCATTCTGATTTTTATAAAATATTTGTTTATTGTATTTAAGATTAAAACTACAAGATTTTGCTTGCAGCTGATGAGCAGAAGAGAAAAGTTAAGCAAAGTATTATCTAATTTACTCATTAAAATGATCTGACTCCAGAGTCAAATTTCTCAGAGCTATGCCAGTTAATTTGTGTAGCCTCCAAGAGTTCTGGTACAAACAGCTCACAATCAAACCTGTCATCTGCAAGCCTAGGGCTAGTGGGTAAGAAATACTGAATTAGAAAGCTGATGGAGATGATTAGACTGTTTGATTCTGCTAGGCTTCTAGCAGATGATTACCATATGCAAGGACTAGTAGTTATATTAACTCGACTTTTGGAGTTAAACAACTTTAACCCACCCCTTATGTAGAAATAGACACTTTGTAGAGAAGTTGGAAAACATAAAGCAGTCCCAATTCTCCAGTAAAATTTTAGTTGAATTAAATCATGAGAAACAATGATTATTGCACATATTGCACTTGTTGCACTACATCTGCTGAGTAGAGTTTCCATTCCAAGTGTTGTTTTCATCTTCGCCATCATCTTGAGCCCTCAATCTGTATATCTTCCCCTCTTTTTTAAAGTCTTCCCCACGTTTCTCCAGCACTCTTTTTCTGACTGGTTCCCTAAAAATACAGAAAGACAGAGTTTAATAAATAAGAACATCAGGAATATTAAGCCTTCTCCTTCATATTCCCTTTAGGACTGAAAAGGAGTCCTGAGAGTGCAGTGGTTAAAAAGCACTCAGCTAACTGAATGAGTGTTGGTTTGAACACATCACTGAGTGAAAGATGTGGGGTGTTTGCAACCTTAGAAGATAGAGGGGGCACTCTGACCTAAGAGTGATATGAGTCAGAATCAACATGCTTGTTTTGGGTTAAGGTAGGCAAAGTCCATGGAAATAATTTTATGTATTAACACTGTTCTAATCAGTGTTCTAAGTCAAGACAGTCCAATCTCATTTTCCGTTTCCCTGTGTTGTGTAATGCCTTACCAAGCTTTAGAAGACTGACTCCATTTGCTAACTCACTCTCCTTCATTATTTATGTTGTTGACATGCCCACTAACACATTTATAACTTACCAGCACCCTAGAGCTCCACTTAAACCCTAATTGATAGAAATGGTCAATTAGCCAGTTTCTTCCTTTCATAAAATTTAAGAATGGCTTATTTGTAAATAATGAAGAACAAATAGGACTTCCTCCTCTGAAAATGAGAATAATAGTTAAATTTTTTTGGTTCTAGTTTTTTTTGGGGGGCATCACTGCCCTCTGGTGCTTGTGGGAGCTACCCAGCCTTGCTCCTGGAAAGCCACCGCTGGATTTGAACTGCCAAGCCCGTGGGCCGCAGTCCCGCACTCAACAACTACCAGGGCTCAGCCCCAACAGTAAAATTTAAACCCATAATAGAACCCTTTAATATTAGAGGAGGAGACAGAAAAAATAGAAAAACAATAGTGTAATTCAAAAACTCCACCACCTTCTTCAATATACAGTCATCATTGGCCCTAATCCCACATTTTTTCCTTTATTTAAAAAAGGTTTTCAAACCATAGAGGTTATTCTGTATTATTGAAATTAGAAATTAATGCTTCCTCCAAAAGCTCAGCAATCGTTGTAAAAATCACAGCCAAGAAAGTCTCGTTTGCATGCTGTTTGAAGACTGCTGTTAGGTTCTGCCGACTTCTGACAGAGGATGATCCCAGTGTCTCCTAGCTAGACTCGCTATGGAAGCAGATCACCGGGTTTGTTCTGTGACATTTAGTAAGCAAATGTTGCACTGCTGTGGTGCCAGGCTCTTACGCTAAGACTAGAAAGTGGTTCCAGGAATCCTACTTGAGGCATCTACTATGGGTAGATGTAATCAGTTTTCCTACACAACATATAAAGAAAAAAACAAGATCAAGGCTAAGTCAGTCCAACTGCAGTATAGAAACCCTCCTCCTCCAGGTCAGTAAGTCAGAGGCTAGGGACCCATTGATGACAAGGCAAGAGTAGGCAATTTCATTATTTACCATATCAGAGGGGAAAGAAGATTGAGTATGACATTTATTTAGAGCCAAATGGAGTATTTTACAGTGATAGGTCTGTTTTATATTAAATGTTGCTATTATTTATTTATTACAAAGGGGAATAATCTCCCCATTCGTGGAAAACACTTCTAAATTTGGGCTTATCTCTTTCAAATATACACAATCTTTAAAAAAAAAAAGTATGATCTTATTACCACCCTAATCTTTGTCATCTGCAATAAAAAAAGGATGTTCTCAATTATGGGACTGTTTCAAAACCACGCTTAGAAGTAGTTCCATTTTCAGTAACTATCCAGTATCTTCAGTTTGATCTTTCTCTAAATGACCCAGAGAAGACCGCAAGTCAGCAGCAGATGAAAGAACCACCAGGGCAAAAATGATCTAGAATACAATGGTTGCTCTACAGAAATTATGTAAGAATGACTGTGCATAATTCATGGAACGTAGTATCTACTCCACAAAGCATGGAAAGCACAAGACAAAGAGCTACTATTAGATGGGGGGAAATCTGCCTGTATAGTCACTAGATAAAGGGAATTCAATCACTGAAATAAGAAAACTGATAGCTGGGCTGAGCCCCAGTGGCGTAGTAGTTGAGTGCCAGACTGTGGTCCATGGGCTTGGTGGTTCAAATCCAGCAGCAGCTCTCCAGGAGCAAGGCTGGGTAGCTCCCACGACCACCAGAGGGCAGTGATCCCCCCTGGGCAAAAAAAATTAAAGCTTGAAAAAAAAAAAAAAAGAAAACTGATAGCAGAGAAAGGGGAGAAAGGGCTTTCCATAAAGCAGGTGATAGAAAGCTAAGACGTTTCAGGTAGTGAGATTCCCAGGAGAGAAGATAAGAAAAAGTTTCAGTACATGTTGATTTCTCTATAGATGGAGAGAAAGCAAAATAGCCATAACCAAAGTTTCATTTTGATTAAGACCTTTGTGATATTGGGCACAAGTTACTATTTGCATATGGGACAAACACAAATACCTTTTTTCTGAGTTGTTAGATGATGCAGAATTTAAGGGTTCTGATGATGTTGCTCTCACAGATGTCCGTGCAGGAGGAGGGCTACTAAATAGGAAGTTGCTAATCAATCTCCAGATGGCAAGGAATGGGTAGAGTACTGTCCCCAACCATGTCCAAATGTCTCCACCAGAAGAGTGTACCATGGATGTAGTTGGTCTTCCTGCCTACAGATTAAGAAACAAAATGAGATAAAGACTGACTATCCCAGCCCAATCACATCATAGTCAAGGTTCTAAAACTTATCTTCAGTTGTCACTTATGAAAATTAACATCTGTGGGGCTGAGCCCCAGTGGCGTAAGTGGTTGAGTGCGGGAATGCGACCTGCGGGCTTGGCGATTCAAATCTAGCGGTGGCTCTCAGGAACAGCGTTGGGTAGCTCCCACGACCACCACAGGCAGTGATGCCCCCAAAATAAAAAAAATAAAATGATTTTAAAAAAACTAAAATTACACATCTGTAATATAATTGACACTATGATGAGTTTAATTAAAAAGAGAAAGAATTCAAACCTTAGTGACTCCATTAAATTCTGTGTTTTAAGTGGGAGGTTCCAGTTTAGAGTACAGAAACTACACTAACCAGAATGTGCATGATGGGGCTCTCAAGTCTGTGCTGACACTTAAGTTGGGACGTTAGAAAAATCATTTTAGCTTTCTGAGTCTCCTTCTTTAATTGGAGATTAAAATATCACTGTGAGAGTTAAATAGGATAATGTGTCTTAGACAGTGTCATCATTGTTGTGTTAGTTTTAAAACTGGTTAATGGGGCTGAGCCCCGGTGGCATAGTGGTTGAGTGCGGGACTGCGGCCCACAGGGTTGGCAGTTCATATCCAGAAGCAGCCCTCCAGGAGCAAGGCTGGGCCTTCCACAAAAAAACAAACAAAAAAAATCAAAACTGGTTAATGTTCCTAGCAGCATAATTCATAATAATCAAAAGGTGGAACCACCCTAAATTCTGTCAATAGATAAAAAAGATAAACCAAATGTGGAAAACATACACAACTGAATATTATTCAGCCATAACAAATATAACACAGTTGAACATTTGCTCTGTGAAATAGGCTAGACATAAAAAGCCACATAACCTTGCTTATATGAACTGTCTAGTAAGTTAAGAGCAGAGTTGTGGACTAGGAAGAGAGGAAAATGGGCTTAATGATAAAAAGCTTCTGTTTCAGGTGATGAAAAGTTCTGGACACAAAGAGTGATGACCGTTATACACCATTCAAGATATAATTAATGTCATTGAATTATATACAAAAACAGATTAAAAGGTATATGCTTTGCTATACGTATCTTACAATATAATATTTAAATGGTTAGAATGGAAATTTGTTTTTAGTAACCACAATTTTAAAAACCAAAGGAGAAAAAAACATCTAATAATAAAATGAAAAAACCTTGGGAAACAAAAGAAACTCAAACTCACTGCCACAGATTCTGACTCAGAGCGACTCTGTAGGACAGTGCAGAACTGCCTCTGTGGGTTCTCACACTGCTAAAGCAGAAAGTCTGGTATGTCTCCCAAGGAGCGGCTGATGGTTTCAACGACTAACCCTGCAGTAAGTAGCCCAAATGCATAACCACTATGCCAATAGAGCTCCTGCTAAGCAATACAACTCTACATCAATAAACATAAATAAATAAATAAAAAACCTTAGTCATGGATTATTACACAAATACTCTATATTCTTTCCTGTTCTCATTTTCTGTACAAACACTCCTGAATTATCAACAATCTCATTGCCTTACAATTCACATGCAAAACTTAAAATTCTCAGGTGATGTCTCCAATGGTCCATGCCCCTAGCAGAGCTGTGGTCGGGCCTGGGGTATTCTCCATGGGCCACCCCAAATAAGTACCTAGGTCCTGGTGGCACCCAGGTCATATGAGGAATGGCAGCTGATTTGTCACGAGGCACCTGCTTTTTCTCATTTGTTCTTACTGTCTTGATTGGGCTTAAGAGGGCATGGGATGACAGTGCATTGTGGGTTGGAAGTAGGCTCGGCAGTGGGAGGAGCAGGTAGAGAAAGGAAGCAGCACCAGGTTAGGGTAGGACAGGTAGAAGATAAGTGGAGTCATCACCTAGGGGTGGTGGGAAGCAGGTCAGTCCCAACCCCTATAGGCTTTAGGTTGGAGGAAGAATGTAGGGAGATATGCACCAGATGATCAGTGAGCAACTTCAGAGAGACACACACCTGGGCATCAAAGCCCATGTGGCCCCTCATTCAAATAACATGGATTTCACGTAATGACCTGGATTTTGGGTAAATGAGATATGGATGTATATAAAATATACAGGTTAAGGAGAACAAGATTAAAGTTAAGTTATTTATCCAATGTCTTACAAATAACACTAGCAACACAAATATATCAGGAAGTACCCCTCCAAAAAGCGCAACCCACCCCCATCCCAAACCTATGTATTTAAATTTTTTCACAAAATCCTATCATTCTCCATTATACATTTGTCAAAACTGTGATTCCATTTTTTTGGGGGGGGGGGGCATCACTGCCTCTGGTGGTCATGGGCCCCACCCAGCGCTGCTTCTGAGAGCCGCCACTGGATTTGAACCGGCAAGCCCGCAGGCCGCAGTCCAGCACGCAACCACTTACGCCACCGGGGCTCAGCCCCCATTCTTGGAAACATTTTTTTTTCTTTTCTTTTTTTTTTTTTTTTTTAGTTTTTTGGGCATCACGGCTCTCTCGTGGTGGGAGTAGGAGGCCCAGCCCCACTGCTGGAATTGAACCTCCGTCCCAGTGGGCCACAGTCCCGCGCACAACCACTACGCCACCGGGGCTCAGCCCTCTTGGAAACATTTTTCAAACTCATCTGGTTGAATAACTAACAGCATCTTCCATGTTTTTTCCTTCACCTGTTCTACATCATCAAATTACTGTCCTTTCACATCCATCTTCATTTCCAGAAACAAAAAGAAGTTGCACAGTACTAGGTCAGGTAAATCAGATGCATGGCAAAAGAGGCAAGCTATTTTTGCCAAAAACTGGCAAACTTAGATGACTGAGTGAGCAGGTGCATTGTCATGGTGGCAAAATCTGTCCCGTCTAACACAACTCAGGCCTTTTTTGTTGCACACTGTTATGCAATCTTTTCAGAACCTCTAAATAGAAAGCTTAATTAACAGTATGACCTGGTAGAACGGACTTCAAATGTACTACGAGTCAACAGTTTCTTCCATTCATGAAGTTGATGAAGTTTCACCTTTTTTGATATGCTGTGTTCAACATCACAACAGTTTCTGTGGCATTTTTCCATAGAAGGCAACAAAATTTCACAGCTGCAAACTATTCTCTTACATTGGCCATCTCAGTAAAACTAGGTTCAAGTGATACTGCTTCTATGAAAAAATTCACTGTGACCAGAGAGAACATTCCCAGGTGATGCTAGTTGGTATACTAACTCAAAATGAGTTGCTAGATGCTTGCTAAGAGGGGAAAATGCATACTACGAAAGTTCCACCCAAAAGATCTTTTTTCTGATTTTTTTGTAGCCCCTCTTATAAAGCACGTGGTATTAGAAAAAAATTTTTTTAATCATTTAAGCTGTGTTTATGTGTCCAACCCCTTTGCTTTTCCCTTCTACAATGACAAGAAATACTCAAGAATAGAACAGGACTCAAAAACTATGTATGTATATACATACTGGCAACAGCACCACTGAAGCACTTGGGGCAAGTTCCAAATCCAGCAATTTCTTTTTATAATCTTCTTTGGTAAATTCTCTCCTGGGAAACATGGTTGCTAATGAAAAATTACCATAAGTGTTGCCAACAGTCTGTAATGTAACATAACAAAAAAGTAAAAATATTACAATGACAGCTTTTTAAAATGTTCCATTTTCAAATGACTCCAAATGACTGTTCTAATTAAAATTATCTTAATTTTAATGTTCACAGAAATGTACATTCAAAATTCAAAAGCATTTTATGTTTCATGATGTATGGTGAAAAACTATCAAAGCCCAATTATTTTTCTCAAGGCTTCTATAACTCAAAAGTGACAATGTAAGTAACAATATAATTCCTAAAATTGAGTTAAAAAATGAAATAAACTGAAAAACAACAACCCATAAACATTTATACATATATAAAAATCTCTTTACTATATGGCTGCAGTTCAATCATTAGGGTCTTTACTATCATTTGATGACTCTATTAATCAATATTTGGGTTATAGTTACTTTTTATTTAAAAAATTACCTATTTGTAACTTACTTCAGTTGTTTTAACCTCATTGCAAGGCATAAATTGGTCCACTGTCAACTGTATCATATACACAATCCTAGTTAAGGGGAACCTAACTACACTGGGCAGGACATTATCATCATTTCACAATTCTAAGTTACTGAAACTTATAGACACAGCAAGTTATTTTACTCTTTCCCTAAAAGATTACAAAAAAAGGTTTAACTACCACATTTGTTTCTCATGATTTTTACTCCAATCATATATGAGAGGGCTTCAAAAAGTTCAACTTCCATTTCCATTTTCCACGAGTTGTCTTTTCCTTCCCTCC
>PVJH01009711.1:0-77562 GCA_004026705.1 Nesogale talazaci | reverse complement strand
TCTGTTTGCTCTTTGAGAAATGTAAATTGGACAGTGAAGCTGCTGTAAGCATTAAATGTGACTGAAAAAAGGCTTGGTGGACGTTGGTGGGTGCTCAAGAAATGTTGGTTTCCTTCTTCCCTTTCAGTAGTTGTTTTAACTCATTGTGTCAATGAAATAGACAATATAGTAAAGAAACTCAAGGATAGATACATCCATGTGCTAATCATTATAAGCACTTTAAATTCATTTGTTTAGTCACTTTCTTTTTATTTATCACCTATTCATATTTTTGAGAGACTTTCTGAGAACACACTATAAAATAAGCGTTTTATTAGACATTTGGGATATATGCTACACTCACACAAAGTTCTTCACTTGAAAGCTTGGCATTCTTTTGAAACAGAAAGAAAATAGTTATTTTCTTTAATCTATGATAATTGATGGGTTATATTAATATATGAATAATGTAAAATTATAGGATAGAATACCAAATAGAAGTTTACTCTAAGCTACCAAATGTTGTACAATTGCCTCATTTATCCATTCATTCAGTTGTTTTCTCCTCTCTTACCCAAACTTAGAATATCTAATCTTAGATATACTCACAGGGGCTATTTTTTTAGTGAAATGCTCTATCTGGGGCTGTGAGTATTGTGTAATGAGGTTAATAGTATGGCCACCTGTTCTCTTGGCTCTCATAAAGTTCAAATGAACAGGCCCTTCAATGAGGACAAAAGCAGGAACACTTTGAGGAACAAATTGTAAGCATGAACTGATTGCTCATCAAGGTATTCTCTGTTGTTCAAGTAATTCCCTGTTGTTCATCAAGGTGTTCCTTGTTGTTAATAGAGTCTGGTAGTCAAGACTGAAGATTCTAGAGCCATATTGCCTCGTCACTTGCTAGATGCATGATTTGCATCAATCCTAAGCCTTTATTTCCAAATCTACAAAATAATATAATAAGAGTAATCCATGGTTATATTAGCTAACAATTTCTATTTAACAAATTAAGCTCCCACCTACCCAAACAAAATAAAACAAGATGAAAAAATAGCCACATTTAATACCCAATGACTTGCATCTAGGCCTAGCTCATCTGCATCCTTTATCTCTAGGTTTCTTTTAAAACTATAAAAAAGGTATCACCTTAGAGCTGCATCCCTCGTCTGACTTCAGCTAGAGCCATTGCCAGCTCACAGAAAAGGATGATACAGAGATTAATTACTTTGTGGGTTGCCAGTCTGGGGACCTGAGTTATTAAGGTTGGTCAGATGCTTCAGTTTTCAGCTGTTGGCCAGATACCTCTTTGAATCGTTACCATCGGGCATTCTACAGTGCATCTCACAGTATGTTGACTTGATTCATTCAAGTAAATAAGCAGGAGGCCAGAAGACAATGTATTAGCAGGACAGATTCATAGCCCTTTGTTACATACTCTTAGAAATGGCATACCATGATCTTTTTTGTGTTCTATTAATTACAACAATCAAGTCATTAGCACTCAAGCAAGGTGGTTAAGCTGTTCTTGAATATCAAGAGTTGGCGATAATAAGGAAGTGTGGAATAAATGGCTTTCTGCAGTGGTTGGGGGAATTGAATGGGTTTTGGTGTAAAGCAAGTAGAAGACATAATTTATGTTTAATATATATTATAAAGCGAGTCCTATTGATATAGTGATTGCATACGGGGCTACTAACCACAGTTCAAAACCATCAGCTGCACCATGGAGAAAGACAGGGCTTTCAACTTTTCACTCCCATAATGAGTCACAGTCTCAGAAACTCACCAGGGCAGTTCTACCCTGGTCTTCCAGTCAAAATAGATGAGATGACAGTGAGATAATGCTTTGTGGGTTGATACAATTGCTACTATTATTTTCTAGGTTTTGTTTTCAGCAACTCTTCACTGAGTTTTCTATTATAACTGAGGCATCCTATTCCTAACGATGGCGCATGATTTGAGGGAAAGGAGCCTTGGCCACACAATGCTGAAGGTTCAGCGGCTCACTGAAAGGTTAGTGTTTGGGACCCACCAACAGTCCATAGGGAATAAAGACCTGGCAAACTGCTGCCACAGATTTCCCACCTATGTAAATATACGAGAGAGTTCTATTATACCCTGTAGGGTTGCCTTGAGTTGGGATAGCTCACTATCATAGCACTATAAGAACACCTCCAGGAAGGATTACAAATCGAAATAAGTTGTTTTTCAGAGAGCAAGGAAGACTACAGATCAGAAAACAAGTGTTTTATTCACATGGTAGGGTAGGGATATAACCTGAATGTTCTGGATATGCCCAGGGTTTAGCCATGGTCCCGTTTGACTGAAAACAGGACAGATGAATGTTGGAGAATTAGGTCAGTGCCAGATTGTGACGAGAGAATCAGGTCAGTACCAGATTGTGGCGAGAGTTTGGAATCCATCTCCTGCAAAAATGGGAAGTCAGGAGGGATTTTTCACATGAAGAGAATCGTTGGCGGCATAGATGAAAGCAAAGAATAAGATGGGAGGCTCAGAAATCACCTCTTAAAGTTCATAGAAGAGCGTGTCTTGGTGATAACAATCCAATGGAAGAAAAGCCAATGAAAGAAACCTGACTGGCAAGCCCTTTACAGTTTTTTCTCCAAGTTCTGCCTAAAAAGAGAACACCATTGTTTGCCTCTGAGCCTGAGTGTTGCTTGGCTACTGGAAATTA
This sequence comes from Nesogale talazaci, assembly GCA_004026705.1. NCBI lineage: Eukaryota > Metazoa > Chordata > Mammalia > Afrosoricida > Tenrecidae > Nesogale > Nesogale talazaci. Next base: position 74,885 of record PVJH01009711.1, on the reverse strand, counting down.
ACCCTCATAATTCAGTGAGCTTAATTTTAATTTTGATGAGTTTAATATTAATGAACTTAATTTCATATGCCTTCAGTGACCTTGAGTGTGCCACTTAACCTTCTTGCATCTCAAATTTCTTATCTGAAAGACAGGATTATTTTATTGATCTTCACTACTTTAAGAATCACATACATGCGGTAGCCCCCACAACCACCAGATGCAGTGATGCCCCCCCAAAACAAAAACAAAAACAAAAGAATCACATACATGCAAGAACATATACACTTGAGTGCTACCATTTATTATTTTTAAAGACATATTATTTATTTTCATTTTACACGTGAGAACATTGAGAAATATGGATGTTAAATAACTTGCTAATACTTGGCAGAGTAAAAATCCGTGTCATTTGACTTCATAGCCCAAGTTTCTGAGCACTCTTTTGAAGGGCTAAGCTGTACCTAAATATGTAATAAATGTACCCTCCTTTTTGACAAATAAACTTTGAGAGAAGTGGAGGAACTTCTATCTATGCCTAGAATTTTTTATTCAAGGCAGTTTTCTTTGTGAATATAAAAGCCACATCACATCTAGTGTGATAATAGACTAGACATTTGTGTATATTTTATTATGTGGCTGAAAAATGTTACATAAATGTATATGTTCCCCATATTTCTCCTTAATCTGCCAGCATCTCTTTTAGAGAATTTTCCTTTAAATTTCTCTGAGCTGTATTTATCTAAATACCTTTTATCAGCCATCAAGCTATTAGTTGCTCCTATTTTATCTGACAGTAGATTTTATAAGACATTAGAAAGCACTGCATAAATACTACTATTGTTTGTCTCTAAAGCTATTTTACACCCCCTCTGTTGGGTCAGGAGGTGCTAAGCTTCTTAACTGCATCCTAACACTACATTCTAGAAAGATCTCTGCTATAACATTAAAAAAATAAGTTGAAATTGAGCTTCAGAATCTAAATGATGCAAGATCCTCCAGAGTGACCCTTTAATCTGGATTTTAGAATGGAAATAAATGCCCATAAAGACACTACATCCTGAAAGCTCACAGCAACAACAACAAAAATCTTTGGAGGTATTTCTACACATGAGTGATTTGAGAGTCATAGTCAAAGACTTTAGAATGGAATGTCATATACAAAGGCAAGAGCCTGAAAGGATAGGGTCATTATCTCTCTTTTCTGTCCATGTAATTAATCCTAAGAATTTCATTTCGGGAAGAAAATATTAATTATCTTATCACAAACACAGGTCCAATAGATGAGTGTAATTCCTCTGTTCTCAGAAACCCATTCTTTTCCTTCTAAACATGAACCTCATCCCATATCTTGGTAATACAGCAAACAGAATCATGACCTCTGAATTTCCCACAATTTCTGCAAGGCAGAAATCAGTAACAGAGGTCACTTGTTTTATTTAAATTACAGATAAACATTTAACATGTCATGTTGTCTTTAAAAAATGCTGTGATGAAACCTGGTGCATGGGTTTTATTTATAAGGACATAGTCAAGAAGGGCCATGATAAAGAGGTACCTTTTTAGTAGAAAGAAAATCACATGATGGAGTTTTTAACACGTGGCTGCTTTAGTAAAGAATAGGGACTGAAAACAAGGATAACGAGTATCCTTTCTCTGTCAAAATTTTCCAGTGACTTCTCATTTCAATAATAGTATCATTCAAAGTCCTTAGGCTATAAGGCCTATAGGGCCAACTATGGCTGGATTTCTGGCCACTCTCATTAACCAGTCAGGTAAGGGGTAAAATAGAGGAAGGGCAAGATTATCAATTAAGAGGAAATAGAATTATTCTAATCAAGGAATGATGCTGATCCAGAGTGATTATAGTACAAGGGAGTCATTATCTACTTTTCAGAAGGGGAACTGATGGAATTTGCCGACAGTACTTCTGGAAGGGAAATGGTGAGAGAAGCCATGGCCAGTCCAGTGTATGCGAGCATGTGGATGGAATAGTAGCCATTTCCTGAGATGGGGAAGCTGACATGCGAGAGATTTGTTTAAAAAAAAAAAGAAATCAAATAAGGGTTTGTTTTGGATATAGTAAGCTCCTTCATGAGATTATTGTAGCCCTTTAATAGAACTCTCACTTTTGAATGTGTCTGTAGTCTCCAAGTTATCAAAAGACCAGAGGTACATCACTTTAATATGCTTTAATATACAAATGAACTTTTTTGGGGGGTGGGGGCATCACTGCCCTCTGGTAGAAGTGGGAGACCCAGCCTTGCTCCTGGAGAGCTGCTGCTGGACATGAAACACCAAGCCAGTGGGCCACAGTTCCACACTCAACCACTGTGCCACCAGGGCTCAGCTGCAAATGAACTTATAAACAAATATTTTGCTTTTGTTATCAGGTGCCATCATGTCAGTTATGTCTCATAACCACCCCATGCGCAATAGAAATAAACACTGCAGCATCTTCACAATTGTTCTAATAGTCGAGCCCATTGTTAGAGCCCCCGTTATAGCACTCGTTATAAATCCAAGCAACGTGCAATCTTACAACCTCAATCCTTTCTCCTTTTATCATGATGGTACCTCTTTGTCCACTTGTGAAGATCTTAATCTTCTGGACAATGAATTGCAATCCTTAGTCATCATTGGCAAGTGCTTCAAGTCCTCCTCATTTTCCAGCCGCAAGTTTGTGCCATCTGCATATAAATAAGCCTTACTCCAATCCTGATGTTGCATTTTCTTCTATAGTCAAGCTCTGACGATTTGCTCAGCACAGAAGTTGACGAGTCAAGAAACCATCTTGAAATACACTTTTCCTGATTTTAAACCTTGTAGTATTCCCCTGTTTTATTAGAAAAAAAATGACTCTTGATCCATGTCCAGCTTAAGCATGAGGATAATTAAATTTTCTAGAACTCTCATTCTTCTCAAAGTGATCCAAATTTATGACCCATATAGTTGAATGCCTTTGCACAGTCAATAAAACACAAATAAACTCTTAATTCCTCATCTTGTTTTGTCTCTTCATATTGTATTATGCACAACTCCCCATATCATTAAAATGTTCTGCAACAAGTTGATTTTTAAATGCAATAATGACTAAGTTATATCACATACTCTAATTATTCACCTTATTTTGGACACTTAGTCTTATGCTAGTATACACAGCATTGACTATGGTCCTTTTTAAAACCAATGACTTATAAAACATGGGTTTGTAGATGTAGAAACCCTACATAAGAAAGCATGATCTCTATTGGGGAGGGAGAGAAGTTAATCAATGTTGTCAATTTAACTTTTGGAAAGATTGTTGTTTTTCATTTTTCCACTAAAAAGCGTTTGAGAAACTTTACAACTGTACCCTTAAAGAAACAAACAAACCACTTGATTTTCAGAGGTTGTAAATCTTTAAGGTGACAGAAAGCCATTTTTCTCCCAAGGTACTCTTACTAGCAATAAATTATATAAACTTGTACATATCCTAATTTGATAATCAAATATCTAGTTTTTAAAGGATTTCTTTTATTACAAGTTGGTTCATATGCATATACATTTTTCTTCAATTCCTTATCAATCATCTGCCAATTGTCTTTTAGTTTGCTTTGCTCATATTTCTCCAGGAGTGTCTACATTTCTTCACTTTGTTATCCTTTCAGAATCATTAGAATAGTTTCTAGTGGTTCAGCAAACCTCTACAAGCACTCACTTAAGGCACAGGGCTTGTAGGAGCAGAACTGATCTTATGGAACTATACAGTGTCTAGAATCAAAGTGTTGGTTTCAAACCACAGCTCCTGGCATACTAATTGTACAAGGGTGGTAAGATTCTCCTTTCTGCAGTTTTTTTCCTTCATCAAGAGCATGAGGGTAGGAACTACCAATCTCATAAGGTTGGAGTTGGCACACGTGTTCTAAAAAGCATGAGAGGCAAGCATTTTCAGTTTGGGGACCAGAAAGCATCTGTCACAATTACTGAACGCTACCTTCATGACAGGAAAGTAGCCATAGTTTATATGTTAACAAATGATCACAGCCATGTTTTAATAAATCTTTATTTATGTATGTTAAAATTTGAAATTCATTTAATCTTCACATGTTATAATATATTTTGCTTTTGATTTTTTTCACTGGACTATATGCAAAAGATGTGACAAGATTGGAGGATGACTCATTCATAATTTATCCTGTGCAGATGACACAACCCTGCTCCCTGAAAGTTAAGAGGATTTGAAGCACTATTTCTGAAGATCAAAGATTGAAGCATTTGAATTTGGATTACCCATAAATGTAAAAACAACTAAAATCCTTACAACCAGCCCAGCGCAGCCCAATAGACAATATCATGATAAACTGAAAAAAGATTGAAGTTGTCAAGGGTTTTACTTGGAAGCCAAATGGGTGAGCAGGAAAATAATGTAACAATGCACGGCATTGAACAAATATATTGCAACACTTTAAAGTATTACAGAATAAAGCTATCACCCTTAATGAGTGTCCTGGTCTCCACAGTGTTCTCCTTTGCTTGGGTTTTGTTTTCCTTTTTTTTCCTCTTACCTTTTAAAACTTTTCTTTCTCTGCTTTTCCTTTTTCACCTTTCTTTAGTTTCTCCTGTTTCTCTTTCCCTTTTCCCTCCTTTATATTTTAATTTTCTTAGTTGTTTTCTTTATTATCTTTTTCATCTTCCTACATTTATTTATTTTGTTTTCTCTTCCCATGTATTATTTTCCTTTCAAAATTTTTTTATATTATTGAATTATTTTTTTTCTTGCTGGTGTTTGCAGGCCTTATTCTGTTTTTTTTCAGTCTTTTATTTTTGTTTCTTTTCCCCATCTTTCTTCTTCATCACACCTAATGAGAAAAAAACAAACTAACAGTGCTCACTTGACCCAGGCACACCTGAATCTTTTGTTGCTACGATTAATTGAGAGGATTCATCAGACAAGTGGCGAGTGCCTAAGAACACACCAACCCACAACTTCGGCCTCATAGAAATACCACACCACCACAATATTTTTGAGACAAGAGATAATTTCAGTGCATATGAAGAAATTAGATAGACTTACTCATACATATAACAAAAATACAGAGCCAGAAAACATTTTTGAGGAATAAATGACATTTGAACTACCTAGTAAGGAATTAAAAAGAATGATATTTAGATATATAAATATATTGAACGAAAGGTGCATATAAAAGAAAGGAAAACAGGAAAAAAACAGAAGAATTCAGTAAAACACTTTAAAAGGAACCTAAAACCATACACAGACAGCAAATAGAATTTCAGGAGAATAATAGTAGATTTCAGAAATATGCAATACCTTGCAACAGGAAAGGAGTAGAATGGGATTAGTGGAAGAGTGAACAAGTGAATTTGAAAACAAATATAGCAATACTAATCTGTTAGAGAAGCAATACATAAAATAATGAAAACATTTGTAAAGAAACAAAAAGTGAACATAGTAAACCAAGAAAATAATTTGTAATGAAAATAATTACAACTCAAAATATGGACCTTTCATATGCAGAGGAAAGTAAGATTTCAAGAAGTTGGGTGAAGAGAAAGACAATTGTGATAGAGTTTTGTCAACTTGACTGGGATATTCAATGGTTTGTTAGTCTAAGTATTCCCCATGATACGACTTAATATAATCAATTTCATTATAAGATCTGCTGTGGCTGGTGATATAAACTACCTTCTCATTGGGTATTAGTAATCACAGCTACACCTCTTGCAGGGCATTGTAATGTCCTTTGGAAGGAAGTGGAACTCTAGGCAATTCTGTGTCGATGTCTTTTGTGTCCAGGGATGTCAGATAGATTGCTTCCCCTGACTCAGAACCCTCACTGCAGATCTTTCTTGGGGTCTAGGAAGAGCAAGGAAAAAGCAAGGCTTTGGGAGTGTGACCAATCCAGCTATGCGACTGAACTCACCCTTGACCAACTGTGATAATCACAAATGGTTGCCTTTAAATTCTTTAGCTGCTGCTTCATGTACAAAATTGCAATAAAATACTTTCATATGCCGCGATTTACTTGATTTCTATGTGTAGTTATTCGGACGGAAATTTAAGTCAGAAGTCAAGGCCAAGTAAGCAGATTAGTAGAGAGCATAGATATTTAGCATTATCTTGTGTATTTATCTAAAGAGCCCATAAGTGCCACAAACGATTGATGCCTGACGACCAGCTGCAACACCACTTGTTGTCAGTCTATTCCACTGCGGTGACTTCTGTGTTAATGTGATACTGGAATGTATGTCACTGGTATTTCAAATACCATCAGGATCAGCAAAAGTGAACAGATTTCAGCAGAGATTCTAGACTAAGAAAAGCTGTGAAGAAAGTATAAGCTGTCCTCTCCAGAGTGCCACTGAAAGTCTTCTGGATAGCAGTGGAACATTGTCAGAGATAATGCCAGAATATAAGTTTTTCAAGAAAGAGAGCACTCAAAATGCAATTAATGAAAAACTGCCCCCTCAAATAGAGTCAAGCATAACGACAGGGGTGGAGTAAAGCCTTCTGGATCTTCATTGGCTGGTAGGACAGAACTCAAAATTTCAAGAAATATCTCATTACTGCTATACCTGCAGATAATTTAAACTTAGAAAATACAAAGTGTGAATAAAAATATTGGAAGGCATGAAAAATGAAATGAAACATATGAAGATTTATATTCTGGGCAATGGGAGTTGGAATGGAATAGAATTGGCCATTTGGAATCAGAAAATCTTAAGGTTTACAACACTGGAAAAGATAAATTCGAGAAAAGTGACAATGCATTCATCATCAAAAAGGACACTTCAAGATCTACCTTGAAGTTTATTGCCATTTGTGATATGATTATACTATCCACCTTCAAGGAAATTCAATCGATACAAATGTTTTTCAAATTTAGAAACCAACCACAAAAGCTAGTGATGAAGGAATTGAAGATTTAATTTGATGAATGCCTCCAGTGTCAAATTGATCAAATATGCAATCAAAATGCATTGACAATGATTGGAATGCAGAACTTCAAAACACAGAGGAAGGAAGAGTAGTTAGTAAATATTGCTCGGGTAATAGAAATGAAGCTGGAGATCACTATAGACTTTTGCAAGACAAATAATTTCTTTATCACAAGTACCCTTTTCAACAACACAAATGGTGATTATACACATGGTCTTCTCCAGAAAGAATACCCAGAAATCCTTTCCAGCCTGGTCCTGGTGCTTTGGTTCCCACAAAGAAGGGCAGTGAGAAGAAGAAGGGTTGTTCAACTATCAATGAGGTTGTAACCAGGTTGTAACCAGTACACCATCAACATTCACAAGTGCATCCATGGTGTGGACTACAAGATGGGTGCCCCTGGGGCACTCAAAGAGATTCAGAAGTTTATCATGAAGGTGATGGGCACAACAGATGGACCAATCGACTCAACAAAGCTGTCTGGACCAAAGGAATCAGGAATATCCCATCTCGGACACACATGTATCTGTCCAGGAAATGTAATGAGCATGAAGATCCCCCAAACAAGCTCTACACATTGGTCACTTACATGCCTGTCACCACGTTCTAAAACCTACAGACAGTCCACGTGGATGAAAACTAGTGGCTGATTATCTTGTGAAGGTTTTTAAACTACCAAAAAAAAAGAATACCCAGAAATCAAATTGACTACCTCTTTGGGAAGAGATTATGAAGAAACTCACTATCAGTAGCTAAAACGAGACCAGGAAGTGACGCCAGAATAGATCATTAATTACTCATATGTAAGTTCAGATTAAAGCTGAATACAATTTTAAAGGTTCATGAGTGCTCAAATATTGACTTGAGGATATCCCACCTGACTTTTGACAACATCTCTAGAACAGACTTTATGCACTGAACATTAAATAGAGAAGACATGTTAAGCTGTGGGATGGTATCAAGAATATCATACATATAGAAAGCAATAGGCCAATGAAGGCAGGAAGGAAAGAAGGTCAGAACGAACTCCAGAAGAGGCTCTGAAACTCATTATTGATTGTATCATACTAAGGGAAATCAAATGAATGATGCAAATTGCTGAATAGAATATTTCAAAGGGTGTCTAGAGGAAACAAAGTAAAATATTATATATGCAAAGACCTAAATGTGCAAAGACCTAAATTTAGAAAACCAAGAAGTAAGTACAGGTTCAGCATATCTTGAACTAAAAAAACAAACTCAAGAAAAATGTCAAACCTTAAGTTGCAACATTGAAAAATTCTATGGGCAAAATTTGAATGATACAAGTTGCATCAAAAGAAGATGGAAAGAATGCAGTCAATGTACAAAAAGACAATTTCCATCCAACCTTTTCCAGAGGTAGTGTATGATCAAGAACCAATGGCAGTGAAGGAAAAATCCCAACTGCATTAAATGTATTACTCAAAACCAAGTCTCCAGAAATTGATTAAATATCAGTGGCAATGTTTCAACAAGCTGATAAAGTGCTGGAAGCACTCACTTGTCTGTGACTACATATTTGGAAGACAGGGGCTTGACCAATTGACTGGAAGAGATCCATATTTATAACCATTCCAAAGAAAAGTGATCCAATAGAATGCACAAATTGTAGAACAATATCATGGATAATACATGAAAGCAAAATTTGCCTGGGAATCACCAAGCAATGGTTGGAACTATACATTGACTGAGAGTTGCCAGAAGATAAGGTCAAAATCAGAAGAGCACTTGGGACAAGGTACATCATTGCTCCTTTCCGATGGCTCTTGATAGAAAGCTGGGAATACCACAAAGATGTTTACTTGTGATTTATTTACTATATCAAGGCATTTGATTTGTGGATTATAACAAACTGTGGATAACCTTGAGAAGAATTGGGATCCCCGAGCACTTAATTTTGCTCATGGGAAATTTTTACAAGGATGAAGAGACTCTTGTGCAAACCAAAAAAGGGACTACTGACTGGTTTCATGTCAGAAAAGGTGTGTTTCAGGATTGTATCCTCCCACCATATTTATTGAATTTGTATGTTGAGTAGATAGCCTGAGATGCTGGATTATATGAAGAAGAATGTCGTATCAGGATTAGAGGAAGGCTTATTAACAACCTGTGATGCATAGTTGATATAACCTTGCTTACAGAAAGTAAGGACTTGAAGATCCAGGATTGCAGCCTTCAGTATGAGCAATGACCCAGTATAAAGAAAACCAATATCCTCACAACTGGATGGCTAGGTAGCATCATGTTAAGAAATATTTAGAGTTGTCAGTGATCCCATTTTGCTTGGATATGCAATTAACACTCATGAAAGTAGCAGCCAACTGATCACATTGCATTGAGTTAATCTTCTTTATAAGAATTCTTGAAAGTGTTGAAAACAAAAATGATATCTTGAGTGTTAAAGTGTGCCTAACAAAAACCATGGTATTTTCAATCATCTATTAAGCATGTGAAAGTTTGACATTGAACATGAAATACCAAAGAAGAATGGTTTCTTTTAAACTGTGATGTGAAGAATGCTGGAAGTACCACGAACCAAAAGAACAAACAAATCTGACTCGTAAAATGTAGTCAGAATGTTCTTTAGAAGCAAGGATGGTGAGGCTTCATCTCATTTATTTGGACATGTTATCAGCAGAAAGCAATCCCTGGAAAATACCCTCATGCTTATTAAGCAATAGGGCAGTGAAAAAAAGAGGAAAATCATCAACAAGATGTCTTGAGAGTGACTGAGACAATGGATTAGAATCATTATGAGGACGGCACAGCATAGGGTGATGTTTGCTTCTGGTGTACATGAGATTACTATGAGTAGGAATTGACTCAATGACACCTGACAACAACAATCATCTCTAAGTTTAGCTGTACAAATACACCCAGTGGTGTGGAAGAAATGCCTGGTGATCTGATCTGTTTTCATCAAGATCACATCCAAGGACACTCTATGGAACTCAGCTCTCTGATACACATGAATTGTAAGAATCAGATTTGACTCAGCGACACTCAACAAATGCAACAAGTGTCTAAAACTTTCAACAAAAGATTAACACTATCTTTACATTGTAAAAATTATGGTACGCCATTTCACAAATGTGGGTATTGTAGCTTTTCATTAAATTTTCAGCACTAAATAGGCAACCAGTTTTATTGGAATAAAAACATTATTTTTCTTCGTTTAAAAGAAACAAAGGTCTATTGATTGTGAGTCTTTAAGATCTAACACATACAAGGGGCTTCAGGAAGTTGTCGGAGGAAGATCTTTCTCTCTTTGTCAACTTAGTCTCCTTTTAATGTCCCACTTTATTGGTTTCAATTCTTATCTCCAACTTTCCTAAGAAAATATCTACTATATATACTCAAGAATAAGCCAAATTTTACAGCACATTTTTAGTGCAGTTTTTGTGGTAAAATTAGATGCTTCGGTGGATATTTGGGTCAGCTTATACTTGAGTTTATATGGTAATACATTAAGGGTTGTCAAACTTTATCCTTTACCTTTTATTTTTAAAATGTTATCTTAACAGGTCAAATAGAAACTATTTTAGGCTTTCTATTCATACAAGCCTCTCTTCATTGTTTCAAATCGAGAACTACTTTCACTGCCATGAAGTCAATACCAATTCATAGGATCCCTATAAGACAGGATGGAATTTCCTCTGTGGATTTTTTGAGTCTGTAACTCTTTATGGGAGTATAAAGTTTTCCCCATGGAGCAACTGGTGGTTTTGAACCACTGACCTTGCAGTTAGCAGTTGATGCATAACTATTACGTCACCAGGACTCCTAGTGCCCTCATGGAAATATCACAAGTGGATGGTTTTATCAAAAAGAACAGTTTTCTCTCACAGTTTAGGAAGTTCCATATCCAAATCCTTGGGGAATGCTTTCTCCCTTTGTCAACTCTGGAAGAACATTTTTGTCTCCTTTTAACATCCATGTGCCTGCTATCTCTTGGCGATCTCCATGGATCTTAGCATCGACCTTTCCCTTTTTATGAAAGGTTCTCATTACAAGTCCAAATAATCTTCTTTATTCTCAGCTCTTCTTTTTCGTTGCTGCTAAGATCCTTCTGGCTCTGCTTTCTTCTCTCTTCTCTTCTCTCTTATAAAAGATAAGGAGCCAGAATGGGGAGAAAGTCTCATTAGATCAGATCTGGGTTGAGGTGTGAATGAGTGTGGTGGTTTAGTAATGGTGAATATCCTGTTCTAATTATGTCATATTAACATTACAAAGATAAGCTACGACTCTTTATCATGTCCTAACCCTACCTTATTAATTCATAACACAATGTGCTGTCCGAACTACTCTACTATTGTTGTAACATGAAAACAGTCCTAGAAGATGCACAGATATGCTTTGTTTCTGCAAACTTTATCCAAGTCATTATGTTTGACTCTAAAAGGCAGTTCTTCCTCAGCCATATTTTGAGTGCCTTCTGACCTGGCCCTATGTCTTAGAATGTTCTAATGCTATTCATTAGGTGTTCCACTGTATTTGTCAGTGGCCTTCTCTTTTCTGTAAGATTTCCAGTTCCTAATTCCTCTGAAGGGGATGGCCTAACTTTCTTTGTAGTCTTCTTAGTCTAGAAGCTCGGCAGAAATCTGTTAAGTTTTGGGTGACCCTGCTGACATTTCGATACTAGTGACATATCTTCTACCATCACAGCCATGTACAGCCACTACAGTACAACAAAGTAGGAGACACATAAGTGATAGTCCAGGTAAATAAACTCTGAAATCAAACTCACTGCCACCAAGTTGATTCGATGTCAGAGCAACAGGATAGCACAGGATAGAACTACTACTGTGTGGCTTTCTGAGACAGTAACTCTTTGCACGGATAGAAAGCTTCATCTTTCTCCCATCAAGTGGCTGGTGGATTCTAAACCTTTGGTTAACGCTGTAATCCATAAATCACCATGTGGCTTATTTTCAGAAGATTGGCAGGCCTTATGATGGATCCCATCGTATGCTGTGACTTTAACTGAAACCTGTGCAGTGCAGAACAACCCACGAGCCACCCCTGACAGATGGGTGGCAGCTATGTATGAAGTGCATGAATGAAAATCAACCCCAGGTGAGAGTTCTACCAGTAAACCATTAATGATCCATTGGGAATTAAACTGAGTTAAAATTTCAGTTCCACCAATCACCATTCTGCCAACAATATTGACAAAATTACTTAAATACTCTCTGAGTATCTTTTCTCCTTTACAAATGTGTGTTGAATTATATCAAAAGGTTGTGATGGATACTACAGACTCATGAAAATGCCCAATGAAGTGCCTTGAATTTAAGAGTTCCCTAAGGCTGTTGAATTGAGAAAATGGTAAGTGTACCAAGATGATTGGCAGGCACAAAGTAGGCAGTCATTTGTGATTTCTGTAGTGACTGATATCAGTGAAATGGGGTGTTTTGAAAATTTTTTTAGAGAAGCAAATGAGTTTTCTTGAGATCACCAAAGGTAATGCTGAAGGATGGAGATAGAATATTCTGCTTTACTGTGTGAGAAGTGAATTGGTGAGTCTAGCCTGTAATCCAAAGGAGGGAATTGCACAGGGAAATAAATATTAGGGTGTGACAATCATTGGGATCATTGGAGAAGCCTTTTGCCTCATAAGCAACAATAATTCAAGAAACTTCCAGTTTGTGGAAATATCCAGGGTCAGGTGTAGCACTGATGAAATGCATAATTATCATCTAGCTCTTTAACATTTCCCCCTACTGTTTTGGTTTCAGTTCTACCTCATTAACCTTGTTAGACTTGCATATGGTCATTGGTAAAATTAAGACTGTTCACTGCATGAAAGCCAACAATCTCCCAGAAAAAAATAATGGAAGTAACAGTTTCCTGAGAGTATGGGAAGAGGTGGCATGGGGTGGGAGGAGCTGATAACAATGCTGATTGTATAATCCCACTCAAGGGATGTGAACAGCAGCATTGTATGTGAATGGAAGTATTAGATAGTGTAAGATACAGCATATTATATATACATACATTTGCAATAATAAGGATTTGGGGGGATGAGGGATAAAGAGAAGCTGATATCAAGGAAATCAAGAAGGAAAATGTTTTGAAACTGAATATGATAACATGTGTATAATATTGCTTGATGTGACTGAAATATGGAATGTTTTGCTCTATATAAGAGCCCCCAATGAAATGATTAAAAGGGAAAGAATGATCCTGAGTCCTGCTGCATGGAACTGTTGTAGGAAGACAGTGCTGTTGACATATTCTAGGAGGGCCTGGAAAACACCATTCAGCATTCTTGCAAGTTATCTTTGTAAACTCTGTCCTCATCACTTTTTTTAGTTGCTTTCTCAGAGCTATGGAAGTATCCACCACCATTTCATTTCCACAACCACCTCTCTCAGCTAACAACGGAAGGTATCCTCCTGCCAATGTATATTGTTTAAGATCGTTTACCTGGTAAAGTGGAGGGGCATCGAAAAAGAGGAAAGTGGTTGAGGAGGTGAATTGACATGGTGACTACAGCAAGGGACTCAGTCATGGGAGCGATTGTGAGGATGTCACAGGATGAAGTAGTGCTTTGTTCTGTTGTACACAGGATCATGATGGGTCAGGACTGATTGGATGGCACCTGACAACTAATAACATCTTGCTAGTTATTCTGCAGGTCATCAGTATATATTAATGGAGGTGATTAATGCTACCTAGGTTTTTACTGTAGAAGAGAAATGAGCAATATTTGCTGTCATATAGTTAATGTTGACAAACCTCAGGAAAGAACTTCCCTTATAAAAGTAACATTCTGGGTGTGTATGTAGTTGAAAACCTGGTTGTGAAGCTCACTATTCAATGGGGGAATGCTGAGGAAGCAACTGTGTGAAGGTGAGTCAGTTCCATAATTCATAAAGTGTGGTTGATGACTCTTTCTTCAAATGGTATTCTTTTGAGTTATCCTAGGGAATTCTCCATGATAGTGACTCACATGTAGTTAGTATGTGTGCAAAATGTTTTCAGGATATGTGAGGGAGGAGTGGATGATGGAGAAGAAAAAGTGAAACCAGCTGATATTGGTGTGTAATCAAAAAAGCTACCATTATGGATTTCTGGGGCTTAATGCTTCTACAGAAGTCTGGGAGCCCACATACTGTGAACTTTGACCTCCGCGCTATCGCTCTTGATGGGTGATGTATTTGAGTTATTTAGCTGTCTTCTCCCATCTGTTACTGATTCTGAATGATGTGTCCTAGGATTATTAACCAGTACTAACAGGTCTTTATACACAGAGACTTCTTTCTGTACCTTGAACAGTTCTCTATTTGTCCTTTTGGAAATACACTTTTCCTTCCTTCACTCTTTGTTTGCTTTTGGAGACCATTTCTTTCATCTCATCTCCCCAGTAAGGATCATACGCTTATATCATAAATACACATGATTTAAAATGTACATTATATATTTAGCACAATGTCGAACACTTAGCACACTTGGTGCTCTTTGTTGTTGCACTTTATTGGAAAAGGAAAGGATGTACTCGGGGCTTCCTTTATCACTCAGTAGGGTTTATAGGACCTTGCTGATCTGCAAAAAGTTTGTTTTCATCACCTAGTACCTTTGATGGCCTGGTAGTGTAGTGCTCGTGTGTTGGCTATAACATTAAAGGTCAGTAGTTCAATGTCACCAGATTTTCTGCAGGAGAAATGCAAGGCTCTTTACTCCCATAAAAGTTATAAATTATCGGGGCTGAGCCCCGGTGGCGTAGTGGTTGTGCACGGGACTGCGGCCCACTGGGATGGAGGTTCGATTCCAGCTCCACGGAGCAAAGGCTGGGCCACCACCTGAGGGCAGTGATGCACAAAATAAAAGTTATAAATTATCAAGGGCCCATGATGGAGGGGAGGGGGGCAAGAGGGGAGGCAGTGGAAAAGGAGGAGCTAATACCAAGGGCTGAAGTAGAAAGAAAATGTTTTGAAGAAATGGCAGCAGATGTACAAATGTGCTTTGCCTACAATGGATGTGATACAAGTTGTATGAACCCCCAAAAAGGTGATTTTTACAAGCTGCAATCTCAGAGGAGTCAAGGGGACAGTCCTACCTTTGCCTGTAGGGTCGCTATCACACAGCATTGACTGGATGGCAATAAGTGAATTTGTTCTCTTGGGGAATGTGAGTACTGCCAATTGCAGCTAGCAAATTATTTTCTCAAGCTTTTAATTTAATTTGCAGATAATTCCTTTGTGATAAGCAGTGCTGATGCTCTCCTTGTAGCCCAGTATAAAACAGCATAACACAGTATAACCGTATAACAAAATAACACAGGCTTCCATTGTGTTCCTAAGCAAAATGTATATGTCTGACTGATTGAGTTCATTTATGCTCTTTCGTACACTTATTATAATAGGATCACATGACAATGAACCTATTCATTGAATAAGGGGCCAGAGTAGAGCTATTCCCCAAGGAAAAAGAAAAAAATGGTGGAGAGTGGTAGAAATGGAAGATTTCTTACTTTCTCAAGAAATCAGCCCCATTCCATCACTTTTTAGCCCCCCAAGCATGGATTTTATTTTTTCAAACTTATAGGAGGACACTAAATATTAGCTGAAAAGAATTCAAGTCACCCAGTCCATAAAATGTAGAAACAAAGCCAAAACCCAATGTCTGTACATAGTAATATTGTAGATGCTTTAAATATTAAGATCCAGGGATGCTCAGTAAATCATTCCAATTAACTTGGTTAGACATCAAGTACTCTTGAATCTCTAGTAAAGTTTCACTTTCCTGATCAAGAAATTGGCTGCTGTTCTGAAGGGGTATATGAATTCTCTGGAGTTCTTAATATAATGCATTTTTTCTAATAGAAAATTGTAACACATTGGGTCTCATGGATAAAATGGTTAAGAATGTGTGTACATTAAGATTACTTAACTGCAGGTGGCAGAAACACAACTCAAACTGGCTCAGGAAGAAAGAAATAAAATTAACCCTTTAACTGGGAAGTTTAATTTTATGGATCCAAGTAGGGTTGGATCAAGGAGTTCAAATGGTGCTACCAGATATATGACTTTTACTCTTGAGTCTCAGTAGGCTGTCCTAGTTTAGAGGGAAAAATAGAGACATCACCTGGCTTCATCCCCTACCAACTTGCTCAACCAACAGAGACATTACATATGTTCCCTATATCATTATTGTAGCAAATGTCCTCATGTTGACTAGTAGGCTCAGTTCATTCCTGAATCCTGGGACTTAAGTTTAAGTTAAGATGAGCTTCATGGACTCAAACTTCATTCATAAATATTAGAAGTAGTTTCCAGAAGAAAAGATAACAGAAATAAATAGACAATTGAGCAAAAATAAACATGCAAAGAGATAAAAGTACATGTTCATTACTTTGCTAAAGACGGCTGTTATTATCATTGCTATTCTTAGGTGCCCATTGTGCTTATTCCAATTCATAGCAGCCTATGTATTACAGAATTACACATCATTTTAAAGGATATCAGTTTGAGCTATCTCACAGCAGATTCTGTATTGTTCTCAAAATTGTTATGTCTGAGCCCTTTTTTGAAGCCACTATGTCAAACCATATTATCGAGGATCTTCTTCTTTTTCAGTGACTCTCCACTCTGCCAAGCAGGATGTCCTCCTGAGATGGGTTCCTCTTGTTAAAATGTCCATCAAGATTATAGTCAAGAGAATCCTTTGGAGCTCAGTAGTACTCTTTACGACCCAAAGTTAACATGACTTGGAAATGACTCAACCACCATGGGTTTGGTTTTATGGTTTTAAACTGTGGACAGAGAAGCAGAGAAGGCTCTTTAGTCAAGAGGCCATGCAAAGTAAAAATCTATGAGTGGAAATCAGACCATTGTGCGAAGGCACTAAAAAAATGGTCTGTCCTTATAGAAAGGCTAGCAGACCTACTCTTGGTGACTAAGCACCTACTGTGTGCCCAGAAGCGACCTGACAGTATTAAGGGCTTTGTGTAGGAGAGGTGCAGATCAAGGTGTTGAAGTCATCTGTCTAAACTAAATCTTAATTTTCTAGTTGTGTGACAAAGGCCAACACATTTTCTGATCTGCTTCCTCTAATACAGAATGTGGATAATAGCCCCTAAAAGATGCAAAAATTAAAACCAACAATGATTTTAAAGTGCCTCACATTTGCGCGCACCATTGTGATACTCAAGAAAGGTTAAATATCATTTTTAATTTCCCACCACTCTCCAGCCCAGGCAGGAGGCTAGTTTGATTCTTCCTTTTACAGATAGAGATACACAACTTGTGTAGTATTACTATGTTAGTTACATAATGTCATGTCATCTTGGTAAATTCAAGTGTAGTATGGAGTCTAGCAGGTAAATTAGATTACAGTACAACCTGATGGTACCTACTTGTGGCTGTGGCCTACTGATGAAGAGGTTCCTAGAAATCTCTCTCTCTCTCTCTCTCTCTCTCTCTCTCTCTCTCTCTTTCTCTCTCTCTCTCTCTCTCTCTCTCTCTCTCTCTCTCTCTCTCTCTGCTTTTATCTTTCTGTTGGAAAACTACACTAAGACCTGTGATGAAGCCACCATCTTTGGATCCATAAAACCCTGCCCCCACCCACCAGCCTGTAGTCTTCCCACATTCTGCATCAATGTATATGGATGTGTGAGTCTGTAGAGGGACTATGGACTAGTATCAACTTTTGAACTTTAGTTGGGCTGGGCTAGGATGTTTACTTGGTACATAAAGCTTCTTGATAAAAGCTCTTTCTTGCACATATATCAGTGTCACTGAATTTGTTTCTCTAGTCAATTAGTGATAACATAATTCCTGACCGAGAGTCTTACTACAGTCTATGGCTATTGCACTTTTGAAAACTGCTTGTTGACAAGAAATATAATTACATAGGGTTGGGTCAAAAGTATAGAATCATATTTTCTCAGTCACACTCACATTCTTGGGCCCCATGGATACAAGATCAATGGAAACATGGCAGAGCACTGAAAACATGCAGGATCTTGGGCCAAAGTGGGGTCACCCCTGGAGGCATGCACAACGTCTCAACGAAGATGAATGGGCAAGAGAGAGAGGTAGAAATTTCCCAGTTTCTCTTCTATAAAAAGGCCACACCTCCCAGGAGACATAATCAGGCAGTGATATGACTCCACAAGTGCAAGTTGACATAAAATCCATTTACCACAATATCAAAGTCTATATTGTACTAACTTTTCTATTTCTGTCATCTAATAACTGAAATATTAGTTCCACAATGGCAAACAAAGTTTTTCTTCTGATCACTGTTGTATCCCCAGAAACCAAAATGGAATTGATATCATGCTTGAATGAAAACTGAGCTTAAGAGTCACACCTTCTCTAGGGGCCGGGTTGTATTATCATCCCCATTTTATAGATGATGAACCTGGAGGTCAGGGTGGGGGTGATTTGATTTTCTTTTCATTTGCTTCCAATAGTAAAGCTAGAATCAGCCAGAGGTATGCCCATGGCCAAAATTTTGTTCTCCAGTCCCTTTGTATCTCCCGCAGTCACACTGTCGGAAACAAGTCATTTGGGTGGAAGCCCTGGTTGACTCAACACTACTGTTTATGCTCAGAGTATCCATAAACATGTTGTTTTAGTCCTGACACTGATGCTTATGAATAAAATTTCGTCCTCGTTCAAAAGCACATTAGCTGAAGCCATTTGGGATCCTGTCATGGCATTAATTTTTATGGAGAAGAATGCACTGGCAAGGAGCTCATTTTCCATCTTGAAACAGAGCAAGCTTCTCTAAGGAGTGAGGGGTGGCGCTCGACTCTGATAATATGACATTCTAAAGTGTGGCAGAAGCTTTTCCGAGGGGACTCGGGATGCAATTTTCAAAGGGTGGTTTATTTTGCTACCATGTTACATCTTGGGCTTGGCAATTACATTTCATTAACAGGGAAACATAAGCCATAAATCATTGATCAGAAACGGGTTGTTAATCGGTCTGGCTAAAGCATCTGCCGGTTGGCAGGGCACAGACTGCAAAGTGATGGATGCTTGAGCTCAGAACATGCATAGGTAGGGCATTAAAGCAATAGTGGTAATAATTTTCACAAATATTTATTGAACTCTTTTCCTGTGTGTCTGTAAGTACCTTATCTTCAAGGCAACCCTGAAAAGGTCTCCTATTAACTGCATCAATAGCAACAACAACAATCTTGCCATCTTGTAAATTGTGAGTCAGAGGGAGCCCAGAGCAAATCCCATGGAGTGTCTAATAACTGTGACTTTTGGGGAACACCAAGTCTTTCTTCTGAGGCCCTTCTGAGTGGAGTTGTACCTCACCCTAGCGATTGAATACTTAACATTTAGTGCAATTCAGAGATTCCATTCCCACATCACAGATGAAGAAAATAAATTCTAGCATGATTTTATAGTCCATACATTTTAAAAGTAGTTTTGTCAGAATCCCAAGACAAGTCTTGGGACTGTGAATCTGTCATCTTAAAAGACATACCCATCCTCCCTTCAGAAGCTTTACATTCAGGGAGGGGGAGGAGGACAACATGTGAAACTTGACCACTGCCTCTCTTTCTGCCAGGTCCCGCGAGAACCTTGAAGGGTTTGTGGGAACAGGTTAGAGCCTGCAAGATTGGATTTCACTCCATATCTCCTAACAGCTGAAACTGACCAGCATGTCCAAGTTGTGGGCTAATTCATCTGACTTCACCTCCATGCTTGTCATCTGTGAGCAGAGTGGTGACAGCTGGGTCCGCTCACATCCTATTAACCTTGTCTGTTGGAATGACACCTGGCTGTGCTGAAGCCTTGGTTCATGTAATTAGGAATGTAAACAACTCTGGCTTCCTCAATCAGGGCTGGCTAGGTGCCCACCTCTAACTCTCCCCTCCTGAGTGCAGCCTCTTGGAAATATCCTTTTCTGAAGAGATAAGGAGATATCCTGGGTGCCAGACGTCACCTGGGCCAATGGACAGTTATTGGTGATCACTTTTGGAGGTGTGGATGCACGCTGGTTACACACTGGGCTGCTAACAGAAAGGTCAGCAGTTCGAAATCACCAGATACTCCAGGGGTGAAGATGAGGCTTTCTATTCTTGTACAGGAGTTACAGTCTTAGAAATCCCCAGGTGCAGTTCTACTCTGTCCTATAGCGTCTCAGTGAGTTGGAATTGACTGAATGGCAGTGGAGTATGAATTTGGAGGCACTTCTTGTTCATTATTTGCCATATGCCAAGTACTTTCACTTGTGTGGTAGTTACATAACCTGGTGTTAATTTGGGACTTAAAAGGATTAAGAGTAAAGCAGTGGAGTCTAGTCTGTCAATCAGTTCATAACCAATGAGTGTCTATGCATATGTTCCTCTGGTCTACTCAGACTAACACAACTTGCATGATTTAATTCAAACTCATGGTAACCCACCCCCTCCATGCCCCCATGAGTGGCCTATTCCCATTATGTGAATGATAACATTGACTTTGGGGGAGATGGAATATAGAGTCTTAAGATGACAGCTATTTTACCTCATGGTCAGCTTTTGAGCTTGGACATGTCAGGCTAAATCTGGTGCACTGTTTACCAACATACAAATCCATGTCCACCAGGACCAAGGTAGAGATTAAATTTTATTGTACATGTATTCTGATAGAAAATAATATCTTAATATTTGTTCTGTTCCAGGTCCTATGCCAAGTAGTTTAGCAGGATATATGTTTCAAATAGTTAAGCTCTAGACCAACTAACCAAAATACTGGCAGTTTGAGTCCACTAGCAGGTGCCTAAGAGAAAGGGTCAGACCACGGACACTGTATACAGCGCAGGGTAAGGTCCATGAAGCACACTTCAACTCTGGCCCACATGAGGTTGCCATGAGTTACAATTGAGTCAGGGGCAAAGGGTTTGGGCTTTGCCTTATAATCATTGAGATAATACCATGGTGCAGGTAATATAATTATCTCCATTATGCACATTAAAACACAGTAGATCAAATAAGTAAATAAATAAATAAATAACCCAGTAGATCAGATAGAATAAATACTATGTCCAAAGGTAGGTGGGGAGTGGCTAAATTGGATTAAAATCCAAATATTCCTCATTTGGGGACTTTAACCATTACCTTATACATAATAGAAGCCCGATAAAAAAGTCATCCTGCCCCAGACATATAGCAGATCCATTTTCCATTCAGTGAAGCAAAGATATCTACCATAAACTCAAGTTCATGACTCTCACCCTGGGTTATTCAGCAGCTCTCAACTTGTGGGTCTTGACTCCACTTGGGGATCAAATGACCATTTCTTAGGGGTCACCCAATTCATAAGAGTAGAAAAATTACAGTTATGAAATAGCAACAAAAATAATTTTATGTTGGGTGGGGTCACCACAACAAGAGGAACCGTATGAAAGGATCATGGCCTTAGAAAGGTTGAGGATCACTGGTTTATGTGGTGGTCCTCCTTGGAACTTTTTTTGTTCTCAACTCCCTGCCATATTATCATCTAAATGAACAGGACATAAACACATGCACAGAGTCTTTACTTCATGCCTGTTGAGGAACAGAAGGGAGCCCAGAGCATGGTTGGTCTTATTACAATATTAGCATACCCTCAGAGTCCTGGAACCATCAAAAGTATTGGTGCGAATCAATTTAAACTCACTGAACCAGTCCAGTGAATTTGGGCTGCAGATGTGTTTATGAGTAGGGTACAAAGTATATTTTAATCAAGACTTGGAATCAGTTCTTCCTGGTTCAGCCAAGGCCAAAGAAACTGAACAGGAGTGGTACAGGATTGGTAAAATGTGGGTATATTGAAATGAGAACTAGAATGGGAAAAATTGTAGATCAAGGCCCCTCTAGAAACTTAATCTCCATTTACAACATGCAGTACATGTTATATAGCATCCAAATTAATTGATCTACAGAGTCTGAAACACCAGTGACCTACCGAAAGATGGCACCTGACTATGCCACCTTGAACGTAGGTTGCTCTTCACAGCTCCAGCAACAATTCAATCTCCTGGATCAGGTTACTGAAAGGGTTCTTAGGACTCTTCTGAGTCTCCCACTCCAGGACCTTGTCCTGTGATTTTTCTCATTGCAATTATTGTTCTGGCACACACCCAGATTGGGCAAGTTCAGATCTATTTTAATTTTGCTGAGTTAGTCAGAATTTAAATAGTTTTGAAGCTCTGATTTTAATTAGGTGGAATATTTCTTGCCTCAAATAATGCAAAGTAGCAACTCAACTAAAAATATTAGGAGTTTTATTATTTGCAGTGTTTACCACTTTTGGCTTCTTATTTCCATGTTGAAAGTCAGTGAAGGAAAAGGCTTCTTTTGATGAATGAGAAGGTTTTATATACAAGAGCAACTTTACATTAAGAAAACATCCCAACCCAGTCCAGTCCAAGGTCATTAGTCTGTTATTAGCCCATATGTTGATACCAATCTATAAAGTCCTCTTCACACTCACAAAATACATGCAATGATGCCATCTACAGAACAATCACCAGCCAGCGAGTGGAAAGTCTTTGGATCCAGTGGCACTAGAAGCATCTCGGTGCTAGCAAAGGTCTTTCTGTGGTTTCTCCAGCTTCAGAGTTCTTGTAGTATCAGGGTAGGTCCCTGTGGCTTCTCCTCAGGGATGACTCACAAGAAGTTAGCCTTGTCAGTCATGTGACTCTAAGGGAGTAAACTGAGAGAGATAGTGTCTCCTGCCTCCAAGAAGGAATTACTCCATTTCCCAGAATTCTCAGGAGAAAGCCATGCCCACACAGAGATAATCTCATCGGCTATCTCCAGGTTCACAGGCTAGACTCCACCCCTACACTCTTAATCCTCAAATTGACACCAGATTAGGTGACTGCCACAATCACATGGAAACAAAGTGAATTGATAAGGTGGCAGCAACAAAGAGCTCAAACACAACAATTGTGAGCATGGTGCAGAATGGGGCAGTGTTTCCTTCGGTTGGCCATAGGGTTCCTACGTGGGAGAACCAAGATGGGTGCCCCTGAGAACAGCAACCATAAGACAATGCCAAGTATTTAAAGAGTTTTATTAATGACAAAAGTGTTTAACAAGAATGGTTCCAAAAGAAGCACATTTTGATGGGTAGAACCAGATTTTAAGCATCCTGATAAAGAACCACTTCTGCAGTTCCATCCACATGTTCTATTTGGTCTCCTGGAAGTCCCATGAGATTGGCTGTACTTATGTCTATTACACAGGTAAGAAATGGAAGAGCTGAGATACAGATTCAGACTTTGAATATTTTTTGTTAAGTGTTCCACTATCTGCCCTATGCTAAATTCTGGGAATTTGATGGTGAGTAATAGGAAAACATTAAAAAAAACATTCATGGAAAAATTCCATTGTCTTTTCAGTTTTCCCATGGAACTTTTAGGACTACTTGAATGGCAGACTCCTTTTCTTCATAAAGAATCTAATCTGATGAGTGGACCAAATGTTTATGATTTTAATTAGATAAGCACATTGTCCAGGGAGAATGGAGGTGCTTTGATAACTTGATTCCCACTTTATGGTGAACAGTCAGGAAGGATTTCCTGGAGGACGTGTTGTCTAAGATGAGACCTGGATGATGACCTTTCTCAGCTACATAAGTGGAGGAGCTGAAGAGGGGAGGAAGAGTATTCCAGGTAAAGTGTGTATTAAGACATAGAAGTGAGAGAAAACCCCTAACTTTCTAATGATTACTCTTCTAGTATGTGGCAAATCTAATATTTGATAATGAAGTGAAGTTTATCTGCTGCTCTTTATTGATACACATCATGAAAGTAAACCTGTGATCTTCTTTGGAACATATACAAAACACTTCATCTTTAGAGAAAACACCCACCTAGGTTAACATATGCGGGCACCTTCAGCCAGGGATACAGTGATCTGTCAGTGACACCTGGTCCAGGGGCAGAGGGTAACTGTCATCCCATAATATGTGGTAAAGCTTCAGCAAACTAAAGTTTCATCCTTGGCTGTACCTTTAATTACTGTATGACTTCTGATAGGTTATGTAAATCATCTGGGCTTCCACTTCCACATATGTAAAATGAAAAATCCCAATACCAAGTGTGCAGTGTTATTGACACGATTAAATGAGACCCTGAAATGAAAAAAATATCAAATTCCTGAACCATAGTGCACTCAAGAAATATCAACTAAAAAAAATATATCAGCTACCTCTCCTGGTGACATAGTTACAAGTTCACATGTTAATTATAAGGTCAGCAGTTCAAAACCAGTAGTTACTCTCCTGGGTAGGGAGGGAGGCTTTCTACTCCTCCAGTTATAGTCTTGGCTCACAGAAGGAGTTCTACCCTGCCTTGTAAAGCTGTTGTGAATTGCCATCGACTTGATGGCAGTGAGTTTGTATTTTTGGTGAGCGATTCTTCATTGATCTGATTGTTATCTGGCTTTAGAATCCCTTCGTTCCTCTTAGTACATGATATTATGTAACCCCTTTTTAATTAATTTAATTTATTTTTATTTTTTTGGTGGGGGGGGGGCATCACTGCCTTTGGTGGTCGTGGCGCTACCCAGTGCTGCTCCTGAGAGCCGCCACTGGATTTGAACTGCCAAGCTCGCGGGCTTCAGTCCCACACTCAACCACTTACACCACCGGGACTCAGCCCTATTTAACCCCTTTTAAAAAAAATTAAGAGAGAATTATATTTGGGCTCTTACAGTTCTTATCATAATCCATACATCAATTGTATCAAGTATATTTGGATTATTTAGCTATTTTAGCCTTCTAATTTTCTCTTCCACCTATTAACACTTTTGTACATTGAAGTTTTTACTCTTATTCTGTTTAGTTTCATTTGGCTTTTTTAATCCTTTGCTTTTATTTTTTAAGCCTTATCATGTCTTATTTTTTGGTATTCCCACATTATCTTTTATTACATTATCTACATACATCGGTTACCATTTCATACAATAGAGGTATACAGTTAATGTAATATACACAATTACTCTTAGACATCATTTTAACTATTCAGTATTGTCTGTTAGCTAATTTCTTCTGTTGGCCAATGTAATTAGCTTGTACTCTTAATTTTTTTAGCCAATATTCATTTCCTCAAATATGCTATTTGTTTTTAATGCTGAATCCAAGGACTCACCATTATATGTTGTAGTGGCACAGGAAATCTAAAATGCACCCATTCAACATTTAATTATATTACATTGTTTCCATTAGCAATTAAAAATAGAAGCACTTTCAGAGTCAGGAGTTATTTTTCTATTTTCTATTATTTTGGCTTTCTCACAAAAGCTCCACAAGGAAAATCAGCATGATCTGAATTATGCCCATTTTAGAGAAGTGATTGAAACTCAGGGGACTATACCCTCTTAACTAAAGCCATGAGGGTGCTAAATTATGTATCTGCACTTGGGGCTCAGTGCCCATGCGAATTCCTCTTCAACCAGTGTTCTTCTCCAACTTCCTTGTGCCCATATTCAACCTGTACATGCTTTAATAGACATTCATTCAATCACAGTTTTCTTATCCTGCATGGTTTAAAAGCAGGGAAATTGTGCATTGAGATTTTATCTATTCGCCATATTTATTCATTCTGTAAGCTGAGCAAATCATTCGAAAAGCTAGACTAAAGAAGCTAGGTAAAGAAGAATGCAGCATCGGGATGGGAGGAAAATGTACTAATAACTTCTGATATGGAGATGACACCACCATGATTGCTGAAAGTGAGAAAGATTTGAAGAACTTTCTGATGAAGATCAAGGACTCGAGCCATTAACAGAACTTACAACTCAATGCAAAGAAAAACAAGATCCTCCCCAATAGATCAATAAGTAAATGATAAACAGAGAAAAGTTGGAGGTGTCTAGGATTTTATCTTGCTTGAATCCACAATCAGTGATCATGGAAGTAACAGACAAGAAATAAGACTATGTGTTACACTGGGTAAATCTGATGCACAAAGCTTCTTTCATGTGTCAAAGAGCAAATATGTCTCTTTGAGGACTGAGGTGCATCTGATCAAAGTCTTATTATTTTCAATTGCCTTACATGTGTGTGAGGGTTGGGCATTGAATAAGAGAGGCCAAAGGGAAAAAATACATTAGAAATATGATGTTACTGAGGACTATTGAAAATACCATTGACTTCCAAAAGAACAAATGCATCTATCTTGGAAGAAATACAGCTAGAATGTCTCTTCGACATGAGACCGTATATAGAGTCCAGAAATCATCGTTGTGAGGTGCTTTCAAATCTCGCCGATTCATGTGCGATGTGTTTGGACTGTGATAAGCTACTGGGTTTTCATTGATTCACATAGATTTGTTTTAATTTTCTTCAACTTCAATTGGAACTTGCAAATGATTCATTGGTGGTCAGTTCATCAGTTAGCTTTGGCCTTGGTCTGACTGATGAAAATGAGTTTGTCCATTGCCTCTTTCCACAAATGTAGTTGATGTGATGCAGTGAAGTCTATATAAGTAGCCACAATTTATGATGTTGAAATTAAGATATTCATTGGTCTTGCAAATTTCTATCATATAATCTCTGGTGCATTTCTGTCACCAAGGCTGTATTTTTCAGTTGCTGACTCTTCTTCTCTGTTTCCAATTTTAATAGTATTTTAATTATCAATATGTCTTGTTTGCATGTTTAATCAAGGTGACACTGCAGGAATTGGTCATAACCTTTACGTCTTAAACTTTGATATTAGAGGTTGGAACATAAATGTGAAATTTTTGGTCTTCCTTATTGGAGTATGAATATAATTTCATCATTAACAACTTTGTACTGTAGGATAAATCTTGGGTGCTTTTGTTTGTTTTTTTTCTTAATGTATGTGACACCATTTATTTTTAATTTACCATTCCAAGCACAGTATACCAGATGTTCATCCAACTCAAAATGGCTATTTTCAACTCTTTTCAGCATGTTCATACCTAATACATCCATGTTTATGTGCTAAATGTCAGTTATTTATTTTTGATAAAATCCAAATCAACTGACTGCCATCAAGTTGGTGCAACCTCATAGCCACCCTGTAGGACAGAGTAGAACTAATTGTCTGTGTGAGTGTCTCAGACTACAACTCTTTACAGAAGTAGACCACCTTCTGTTTCTCTCTTGGAGCAGTGGGGTTCCGAATTGCTGACCTCGTGGTTAGCAGTGGAATGGGTAACCTGATGATTTTAGTTTATTTATATTTATTGAGACTAACTCAAATTAGTTGTATCATCTTACTTTTCCCCAACAGTTTGTTACTAATTTTTAAAAGTTTCCAGGCAAATCATTTTTCCATTCAAAATTCATACATTATATTACATCATTGATTCTAACCCCTACAAATTTCTTGATGACCTCCCACATATTGCCTTCCATTTCATTTTAATGGTGTCTTAGATGAGTTTGACAAGAGAAATATATCCAGTGACATTCATATATCTATCAGAAAGTGTTTTATGTTGAGAAGTGATTATATATTAAGAAAGCATCAGCGCTCAGTCCAATTCAAGTCCATAAGTCCAGTATTACTCTATAAGTTCTTCTTCAGTGATGCAGAGTGCAGGAAAATAACAGACCAGTCTGGTGGGTGCAAAATTCTGTGGATCCAAGGTTGATGGAAATATGG
Organism: Nesogale talazaci; assembly: GCA_004026705.1. Taxonomy (NCBI): domain Eukaryota; kingdom Metazoa; phylum Chordata; class Mammalia; order Afrosoricida; family Tenrecidae; genus Nesogale; species Nesogale talazaci. The sequence goes on along the minus strand of PVJH01009711.1, from coordinate 47,365 downwards.
GCAGGGCACCAGAGTCATAGCAAGCAAGAAAGTGGTGAAGTGGCAGAGAGAGAAGGAGGTTCCCAGGGTCCTCCTTATGAGAAAGCCAAACAGCTATAAGTTCCTCCAATAAAATAATTAAAAAAAAAAAAGCCAAGAAAGCACCATCAGCCTGTTACCCGATTGACAGTTCAGATTTCACCCCTATTCCTCCACACATCTTTGAGTTGCCATAAAATCCTCTAACCACCCCAGATGACTTGCAGTTTTCCTAAATTCATAATTTATACATTCCACTTTTCAATAACTAGTGGTTTTTTGAAGCTGTATCTTCTAATTTTGAGTGGTGCAGCATTTGAAATGAGAGGTCCTGTAAACTTTACTCCATTCATGTGATTAAGTCCACTCTGCTTTGAGAAAATAGCTTTGAACTACTTGTAGTGTTGAGTGTCGTATAACCTTAGGGGCTCATCTTCGAGTACTACATCAGTCAATGTTCTACACAGTTTGAAAAGGCTACTATTTTTCAGAAGTAGGTAGCAGATCCCCCTTTCTAGTCATTCTTAGTCTGAATACCTGGCTGAGCCTCCTGTACTACCCATCCACCCTGGCTGAGCCTCCTGTACTACCATAGCTTTTAATATCACAGCAAGACACAAGCAACTATGTCACAGTGAACTGATGGCGGAGTTCTTTATTTTGGAAAGGATAATACACTTAGCAAAAACAGAATGCAGAAAGAAATGTAAGTAGGTTAGAACTTAGAAGCATCAGGAAGGTGAATGAGATGTCTCATGTTGTTCTAGAAGATTTCTGCTTTCAGATATATAAGTCTCATCTTTGTCCTGAGAAGCAATGGATGGATACAAAGGGCTGATCTGGTAATCAACAGCCCTATTTGTCACCCACCATGCCACCAGAGCTCCTTCATTGCTATTGCTTGGTGTCATCATATCAGCTCAGACTCAAAACAACTCTAGATGCACTAGGCCAAATCTGGTCCTGCACCATCATCCCCTTGGGGCCCATCCGTATGACCATTGTTGCAGCTGCTGCATCCAACCATATCTTTGAGGGTCTCTCTCTTTTTTCGTTAACTCTCTGCTTCACCAACCATGATGTCTTTTTGCACACACTAGTCTCTCCTGATTACATGTCCAAAGTATGTGAGAAGAAGTCTTCTAAGGTACATTCAGAGGGGAGGGCTGGTAGCGGGTGGTGAAGAGTAGCTTGGTCATGTAGGGTGAGAAAAGTCAACTCTCATCTAGGACACGTCTAGGATGCTGAGGTATTCAAGTCCTGGGTGTCTTAGGTTTCTTGGGAACAAATTCTCTAGCTCCTCTTTGGGGGTGTTTTGTTTTCCCATCCTGCCAAGTCATTTTTTTCACCCACTCTTGTCTTTGTTCAATTTTCTAGGTCTCTGTGTGTGTGTGTGTGTGTGTGTGTGTGAGCATTTTAGCATTTATGTACTGTCATTCTCATGGTCTTCCTCTGGTGCAAAGAGATGGATGCATTTGTTCACGCCACCTTGTAAACTTCCATCCACACAGAACTTTATGCTGAAGGTTTCCTTAGGCAGAGGCTCTTGTCATTCTGACAAATCATGTGTTCGGTCATAAACAGGTTTTCATAAATAAGATATGCTATATAAATAGGAGATACCATGGATTTTGTACACTTCCCTGAGCAGTAAATACACCTCTTTCTCTACCATTGATCTTTCACACTACATAATATTGCTTTACGAAAAACTGGTGACAAATTGCTTATTAAATACTTTGTGAAGGTAAGAACAGGCTTTGGTAGAGATATTTGCAAGGGTAAAGACCATATGTCTGTCAAAGAATGACACTGGCAATCAGAAAGATAAAGAATCTTCAAGTAAAGTCTGCTGCACAAAGAGCCATAGTTAAATGCTATGGGAGTTTCCAGAAGCATGCCCGCCATGAGAGAGTCCTGGCCAAAGTTTCTAAGTGGCACAGAGGCAATAGTGCCCTCTACATGCTAGCACCCTGAGCTAATACCTGGAGATATCCAAGTCAATAAAATTATCCTCAGTGAGTGTCAATTTCCAACTGGATGACTCCAATAAATGATTTGGGTAAAATGCTGTAGCCGTCATGTGGGAGACTGTGCAGTGTGCCACGGGACCCAGCACTTTGTGCAGAACACATTCAAATACCCACTTGATGTAATTGCACAAGTATATGTTTTCAGACTTCTTAGTCACTTGTTTATTCTTGACATGGGAAAACATTTCTAATTTTTGCCTCCATAAACATTGATTGGTACCCACGGTTAAAGTTTGACGTTAACAGTTTATGGTTAGGATTAAAAAAGTTTAATGTTAACCTAATCTTGCTATAATATCTGCACACTTTGGATTTTTTAAAAAATCAAATATTCCAGTTCATCTTCTCATTGGATATCTTTTCTTCCCAGCATGAAATTTCCTCCTATATGCTGAAATCCAATCTTAAACCAATAAGGATTCTCATCTAGATGTGTGTTTTTAGGTCTCAAAGCAAAGACTATGTTAGACTGAATGCAAAACTTCACTTTCAAGATTGGTCCTTGTGCTAGTTATGACACACTATAGAAGGAAGAGCTTAGACTGATTTGGGAAATCAATGGAAAATGGAAAAACAAAATTTCTACATAATATAGCCCATCTTAAAAACTAAGGTGTCTTGACTTTACTCAATAATATAATGAGTTTTATTTTGAGTGATGCTGGATTTAATGGCTAAATCAATATGTGTATTTAGCGTTGGGCTTTATTTCCACACTGGTGACAGGAGATTAGCAGCCTGGGAGTGTGTTAATTGGTTTGTGTTTAGCATTTACTCTAATCAGCAGTAGCAGTGGTGCCTGGGGCCACTTCAGGCCTAGTAATGGGGTTTATCTAAACCAGGCTTTGTTTACATTATTGACTGGAGTTGAATTGCTCCTGTTTCTTATACACTTGAACATTAAGCTGGATTTGCAAGTGCAGCTCAAGACCTTCAGCATTAGTAAGAATTAGCTTGGGTCTGAAATAAGCAAAACTGAATGAAAAGCGTGAATGTAGTGTAGGATAACTGTGAGGCTGTATGAGACTAGTAGAATTGGGCTGGATGAAGAAACCTTTACATCAGAAATCAGATTTGAGGAACCACAGGAATTCTCAGCCTTGCTTTAGTTGCCACATTAGGCTAGATACTTTCTCTCTTGTCCAAATGTGGCCTGGGCCCTGTCAGATATTGAAAAGCATCCTTTTCCTTTACTGACCAGATGACAATAGCCCCTTCTGTTCTCAGTTGTGGCAACTGTTGTTTCCACACATTGCCTTTTCTCTCTTGGTGGATAACACAGCACGAGAACTAATGGGTTAAATGAAATCTAAAGAAAATCTCTTTGACATGTCAGAGATGTTGGGGGGAGGGTCGGGGGGTTATTGTTAGATATTTAATTGGATGCTAATATTTTATGTAAACATGGAGATATTTAATTGGATGTTGACATTGGATGTAAACATGGAGATTTCCTATAACTACTCAGATCTAGGGATTTTCCTGTAATATAGGGTAATCTTGAATGCCTGGATTCTTATTGGCATACAGCCATCACCAAAAGAGCCTCCTTTTGAAAAGCAGCCATGCTCTCCAGGTCCCACCTCTTTCCACGACCCTCATCTGTGTTTTTCTGACTCTGACCCTCATTTACCCTGCACAAGATCCAGGAGATGGTTTCCAGATGCAGGGGACACTACCTGATTTGCCGAAAACAAGGAGGACATGAAACACTTGCTGATGAACATCAAAGACCGCCTCCTACACTGTGGATTGCAACTCAATGAAAAGAAAACCAGAATCCTCCCAACTGGATGAATAGCCATGAAGAACCGAGCAAAGGATAAAGCTGTTAGGGCTTGCCTTTTGCTTGGATGTACAAACAATGCTCATGGAAGCAGCCATCAAAAAAATCAAATGAAATATTGCATGGGCAAAATCTATTGCATCAAACCTCTTTGGAGACCAGGGGTGGACTATGATGACTAAAGTGTGCCATGATATTTTCAAGTGTCTCATGTGTCTGTGAAAGCTAGACAATGAACAAGGAAGACAGCAGAAGACTTGATGCCTTTGACTTATCATATTGGTGAAGGATCTTGAAAAGACTGTGGGTGGCCAGAAGAACGAACAAATGTGTCTTGGAAGAAAGACAGCCAGAATGCTTGTGATAGGCTGAGTTTTCTAGTGAAACAAAACCAGTGGCACGCATATAGGTGTAAGAAGGAACTTTCTATCAAGAAAGAAATTTATAGAAAGGAAGTGGCCCAGCCCAGTCCAGCTGAAGTCTGTGGGTCAGATGCTAGCTGGAGCTCCATCCGGATGCACACAGCTGCCAGACAGTGAAAGAGGAAGGCACAACAGGACATGGAAAGCAGGGAGATCACATGTCTGGTGGGTCCAGGGCAGCATGAGCACGGTGCCAGAGGTCCCAGGGTCAGCATGTCACATGACCTGTAGCCCCAGTGCCAGATACAGAATCCATGCAAGCCAGAAGGTGAAGAGGAGGAAGAGAGGAAGAAGTTCTCCACAGATTCTCCAATAGAAAGGTCACACTCATGACACTCATTAGAAAAAAAGGTGATAACACTTTTTCTTGTGTCCTTTGCATATGTCATCAGTAGAGACCAGTCCCTGCAAAAGGCCATTGGTAACATACAAGAAGAAGGCTCTGGGTGATGTGAATTGAGAGTAGCTGTAACCATGGGCTCCAATGTAGCAATTGTGCTGTCGGAACAGAGTCAGGTACCACTTCATGCAGTAATGAGCCCACACTGAGTTTACAGCAGCCAGGCACACCGCAACAATATGTACATTTTATAAGCATCATGGAGGACGTCAGAAAGTCCTCTCACGCTCAATAAATACAGCGGCCTTGTTCTATTCTTTGTGAATCTTCTGAGGATGCTTGCTCCTTGCGCACGAGATGTGCAGACACGCAGCCCAGGTCCTTTCTTCTCTCTTCTCATTTGCAGTTTCAAGCAGTGAAACTATTCAGCAGCTATCCCTATTCATCAGCTGACGCTGTCCTTCAGGAGCATCACACTTTGTTTTCGTGAGCTATGAGTGGAATGAGGGTTGATGAGGCAATAGCTAAGGAAGCTGCCTCACTACAATACTTTCCTCATTCAGCCAAGGACAGAAAGGTATGAGGTGCAGGGCTGTCAGACACAGGGTGACTGCTCTCAGAAAAAGGGACAGAAATATGTGTGCAGCCAAAGATTCAGACCCAACTGGCAACTATTCATCACCTAAGTTCTACTTGCCTTCAAGATCCTCAGTGCTTTCAGATTCACCACCTCATATGAAAGGACACATAGAATTGGGTCACTGATTCGACTTTTGTGATTGTGGCATTTACCTAGTCTGGTGTCAATTTGAGAATTAAGAGTGTAGGGGTGGCGTCTAGCCTGTCAATCTGGACATAGTCAATAAAACCTCTGTGTGGGCGTGACCTTCTCCTGAGAATTCTGGAAAATGTGCTAATTCCTTCTGGGGGTAGGAGACACTATCTCTCTGTGTTCACTTCCTGGGATACAGTGTAGCTGACCAGACACATGGCTGCATGTTGACAGACCTTGAACCCTGGAAACTGGAGGAGTCATAGGGAGATCCCTGCCAGCACTGAGATGCATCTACTGCCACTGGATACACAACACTCTGCACTCATTGACCTGTGACTGTCCTATTGTTATTGCATGAGCTTCATGAGTCTGAAGAAGACTTTATACATTGGTGTCGGACATATGGGCTAATATCAGACTCATGACCTTGAATGGGACTGGGCTGGAATGTTTTCTTGATGTACAGTTGCTCTTATATAGAAACCTCTCTCTTATATACATATGAGTGTTTATGGATTTGTTTCTCTAGTCTACCCGGACTAACATAGTGGTGCTCAGACAAAGTAGGGAAGTTCCGAGTAAGTCTTAGTGAGGCTACACGCATTTTGATACTTGAGTGCACGAGATTCCTATCATCTAGTCTTTGTACATATCATTTGCTTCCTGTATCTCAGATGTTTTCTCTTCCCACAAGCCAAGTGAATTTTTCTCTTCCTTGAGCTCTGCTCAGTTGTGGATTGATCATGAAAGCCTCCCCCAGTCTGTATGATAATATTGGCTTTTTTCCCCAGTACCGTGCTCCTCTTCTTAAGCCATTTGTCACTTTTGCAAATTTAATGTGCTGCTTTTCCCAATGGGCCACAGCCTCTCTGAGATCAAGGGCAGTACGTGTTTTCCTTCATCATTCTATTCTTAGCACCTGGAATATAGGAGGGAGTTTCAAAAGGTTTGTGGGGAAATCCATTGCCTTTTAATTCTATTTTCCCACAAACTTATTCAAAACCCCATCATACTTGGTGCTCAGAAATGATTTATTAGTGAATACATGTAGAACTTTTGTGTCATTTAGGACAGGCTAATGTTTGTGGCAGTGATATTCTATGAGTACCACGGCCAAATCTAACATAGAAAAAGAGCATAAACTATCATGTATGCTACATGTCCATAGCAGCAGGCTGGAATATCTGCCTCATACCATACCCCTCACATATGCTGTTCCATACAGTCTCTGCCATCTGGAATGAGACTTTGGTCAAGGTTTCCAAGGGGAGAAAGCTGGGAAATGTGTCAGCTGTAAGACCTTCCATCAGATGTGACATGCATAATACACTTCCACTCATGTTTCAATGGCTAGCCACATCTTCTAGTCTCACATTAGTTGAGTTGGAATGTTCAATTATAATATGTTGCAAGATGTGTTAGTCCGAAATCAGTCTACAAAGTCTTCTTCCGACTCACGAAATCACAGGTCAGTGAGTGCAGAATCCTGGTGCTGGCAGGGCACCTCACCTCCAGGGCTCAGGGTCCATCAACAGCAGAAGCAAGTCATCGCTGGCAGAGGTCTTCATCTGGCTGCCCCAGCGTCAGAGGTCTGGCTCCATCAGGGCAAAGCTGTGTGGTCTCTTTGCCGGCTCCTCCAGCTTCTCAAACGCTGCCAGCTTGTCTTGTCTGGATTAATTGTCTCTGAGACTAATTCCCAACAACTGGGGAAGATAGCTTCTCATCTTCACGTGGGAAATATCGCGAGATTTCCCAGAAGTCTCAGGAGAAAGCCATGCCCACATAGAGGCCTCATTGGCTACTCAATGGCTATCTCCAGATTAACAGGCTAGACTCCACTCCTACATTTCAATCATAAAATTAACATAAGCACATGACTGCCACACAGGAGAACCAGAAAAGGGACTAGAAATGCATCCAAATGTCCTGACCATAATATCTACATGAATGGCAACTCCTAAACTTTCAGAGAATCAATTCTGTAAAGTCAGTCTTGCAGCATAGTTTATCCTAGCAATATGAGCTACATATATGATATTTGTATTCTCATAAATCAAGTTCATCACTCATTCTTCACCCACTCATCCACTGATGTAGCTAACAATGACAGGTCCTGAATTCTGGGCCTACCTTCTACTAAAGTAAAAAGTATACAAAGGTAAGTAGAACTTAGGTGATGAACATTTGCATGTTGGATCTGAAAGTCTAAAATAAAGGCATCTCAGGGCCTTGCACTCTCCAGCAACACTGGAGGAGAATCCGTCTCTCTTCTGGTGGCTGGCTGGCCTTCAATGAGATCCTTCATTTGTGGCTGCACCATTCCAATAGTCTCCTACAACTTCTCTGTGTCTCAGAACCTTCTCTTCTGCCTCTACATTTCTGTGAATATGCTCGCATTTAAGGCCCACCTGTGTATTCTTGGATCCATTCTCTTTTCAAGATCCTTAGTTTAATCATATCCTTGTGCATAGTAAATATTCACTATGTGGTCTTTTAAGGTAACATTCACAGATTCTGGTGATTATGATGCCAGCATGCCTTTTGGATTGCCCTCATTCCTCTCACTAGCAAGTTACCGGTGACTAGAAGTAGGGATTGCAAACTCAAGTCCCTCTAGGTTGTACTAGAGACAAAACCTCAAACCAAATTCACTGCCATCAAGTCTGTTCTGAGCCATAGTGATGCTCTCAGGGGACAGTCTGTTATAATAAACAATGAAACCAGGAGAAGGTGAGATGGAGATTATGACAAATTGGAGATTCTGGTATTACTTTCAATGTAAATAAATTAATACACATATGCAGTTTCAAGAAAATATATCTTTGATGACTTTAGTCTTATTTTGGCTGCGTACTACCAAGTATAGCCACTGATTCGCAAGGCGTGTGTGATTATGTGTGTAAGGAGATGGTGTTGGCATAGAGACACTGGAATTTATATTACAAGGGGAAGGCAAATCCATGTTTCACTAAAATCTCTTAAAAATACTATGAGGGAACTGAGGTTGAAATTTAAGTTATAGAAATGAGAATATAAAGCCATGAAAGTCTAAGTCTCTTCCCATGAATTACTTGGGCCAAGATGAATGACAATCAGGCTAGCGCCAAACAGCACTTCCAATTTCTAGACGAGATAAAGAGGGCTATAAAGTTGGAAAGCAGAATGAATTCTATACCTGAACAATCAATTAATTACTCTTTAATGATTGTGGAAGAGATATGTACAAATTCCAAATCAATTTTAAGAATTAATCAACCAGGCATGTTTCCATAGATAAGCCAGCAGGGTACGGTTGTGGACAATCAGATTTTACTGTGAGTAAGAAGACAGAGCTGCTTGTACTATCTGCTTTCCTGTGGCATGTGGGAATAGGGCTCAGCATCTCCCTGTCAGAATGAAGACCAGGGAAAGCAGAAATTATATGCAACAATACCAAAACGATAGGGAAGATTTTTGTTTCTTAGTCAACCAACCGCATAGTCTGAGAGGAAAGGTGAAGGGAGAGAGAATGAGAATTTGGGCTGCTGAGGATATCTGACTGACAAAATATCTTCTAAGCAAAATTGAAGATTCCCCAGTAATTTGTAATGCCCCTACTGTAATTTTTGTTTTTCAGCTTCACTCATATTTTTCCATTATTTATGAAAATGTTCAGAAACACTAGCAATAAGTTTTGTATATCACAACTTTTGCTGACATATCCCTGTTGGAGAGACAATCTGAAGATGCATGAGACAGTAAAATGAAGTGTCAGGATTTGAAATAGTGCATTATACTTTTGTACTTGTCTGTGCCCCATACTTGAACGTGTAGAGAAGCTGGGTCACCTTCTTTATATTCTCAATATCTATTCAGTTGGACTGATTGGCAGGTATTTTATGAATGCTGATAGATTAACTAAATTTATTAAATGAGGAATTCATATTAAAAGTTCAAATGTGTTTTGAGAGTTCAGATAAAGAAGACTAATCATGAGCTAGAGACACTGTTTTAAAAATGTGGTATCATGGCGTGGTTAGGGGCAAAGGTGGTTAAGAGCTGGACTGCTCAGTTACTATTGTTAAACTGTGAATGTGAGAATTTACTTAATACTCTATTACTCAATTACCTCATTTATAAAAGTGAGGAACATAACATTCCTCTGTCGACAGATTGTTGCCACTATCAAATTTGTTAATCAAACCAAGCAAGAGCATGCTAGAGCTCAACATGATTTATTCAATATTTAATATTGTTTAGTAATTCATGTTCTTCTCCTGGTGATGTGTTCAAGGAATAGTCTGTGTACTTTTATCCAGTTGTTTAAGTGATCATCTAAACTTTTCTACATTTCATCAGTAAGCTCATCAATTTCACTGGAGTCATTTCAGGGAATCCTCACGGATCATGTTCTCCTTCTCTTTGAATACACCAAGCTCAACCCCCTCTCAGGACCTTTGCTCAAAATTCCCCTGAGAGGAGGTTTTCAAATGATCCTGTGTTCAGGTAGAATAGAGAAAGAAATCATAGACACTCATGTGTATAATAGAGAACTTTATATCAAAGAGTAATTGTATATTAAGAAAACATCCCAGCCCCATCCAGATCAAGTTCATAAGTCTGATATTAGTCCATATGCCTAATATCAGTCTAGAAATTCCTCTTCCAACTTACACCAAAGATGCAATGAGGCTGAATGCAGGAAGACCACAGGCCAGTAGATGGAAAGTCTTGTGGATCCAGTGGTGGTGGAAGCATCTCAGTCCTGGATGCATCTCCAAGTGGCTCCTCTAACCCCAGGGCTCTGGCTCTATCAGTGTAGCTCCATGTGACTTACCAACTCGAATGTCACACAGGGAAAGAGTATATCTAGCCTCCAGTATGCTATTTATCTCCATCAAGCCCCCAAATGAGGTCATCAAACTGTGACCTATTGACAGGCTAAACTCCTCCCCCCCCCACCAATCCACTCTTCATAGCTTAATAGTCTCAAGTTGACAATAGACTCTGTAACTACCACATACCTTATATGAAGAGAGGATGAATGAATGCATAGTACCTGTTGACAACTAACACTGACACATAGTATGAGCAACACACTTTTATTATGTTCTCTGCTAAGGCTTCACAATATAACCAAGCTTTCTTCCTCCATGAAGCCCTAAATCGCATAGCATTTGTTCACAGTCAGAGATGGGAACAAGAAAATTGCAGTTGGAGATGAGTTCTCTAGCAGTGTGTGTTAGGCAGGCATAAGCGTTGGTGAAACTACTCCTTATGATAACCTGGAAAACTATTTACTTAATTATATTGTGGCTTTAGGGAAAGAGTCTAGAAAACAGGATACTAAGAGTGTGTGTTGATGGAGATTGCATGTAGTAATGTATTGCATGGAAGAAATGAGTCAGGAAGAAAATTGACTAGTTTGAAGTCACAAATGACAGAAAGCAGAGAGATTCCAGAAATAGTTTGCATAGTGATAAAGCAAGAGGTCTGTAGATCTGTCAAATTTTGTAAAATTTTTATGGCACTGCTTTATAGCTAGGAGTTTCTGTTAAATGAAAATGCCCTTGTATCAGGAAGATACTTCTTCAATATCAGTTATTAACATCTTCACAGGGTTCATCTGGGATCAGAATTATGGGGTCTTCAAGTTGGAAAAGATTCTTTAGGTACTACAGGTAAGATCCAGATCCAGATAATATAGTTATATATAAAGTACTGAAGGGGAAAGAGCCCAGAACAAAATTTTTGGAAGGAAAAATAAACAGACATACACACACATCATCATCATCATCATCATCATCATCATCATCATCATCGTCATCATCATCCCATGGTTACCCTTACCCCCACCCAATGGAATCGCTGGGAGATTCAAGATAGCCAGCATCATGGTTAGAAATGACTATCTGGAAAGGGAACCTTTTGAAACCAGATAGCAATAATAGCTTCTAGAATCTGTTTTATAAGTTGACGATCAGAGTCCAGTTATAAGTATGTGTCAAAGAGATAAGTCAACATGGGCCCTTACATACATCTCTAGTAGAGAGCATATCACATTGTAGTCCATTTTTGTGATCACCTGTTATTGACATCTCTAGTTTGGCTGCTGCATGAGTGTTGAGCTAACAGTTTTTTTTCTCTACATTCCCAGTGGCCAGCACAGGAATTAAGCCAACATAATGGGACCACATTACTATGTCCTAAGTGACTGAATGAACAGGAGTGGATAAAGTAAAGTATACATTGATTGAGTGGCAGAGCTGGTGTGAAATGGTGACAGCAGTAGGAGTATTGTGTTACTTCAGGTGGGATTATGCAAATCAAGATCAGCCCCAGGCTAATCTCTAGGAGTTGGCAATCAGACATATGTGCTCTCCATCCTTCTTATTGATTCTGACACTAGCCTTCCCTCCCACAGCATTCTCTGTTGCTGGGTTTTTGATGATACCTTGCAATGGCCACAGAGAGCTGTTATGCCGTATTTACAGTTAGTGATTTATTAAGGAAGTTATAGCGTGCAAATCAGGTTCAAAATTGACAGGTTTGGCATCAGGATCAGATAGAGTGTAGGCAATGCCTCCCTTCTCCAGGGCCAGATAGCTTTCTCAGCTCCTCTTAAAGTTCTCATCTCAGTTCTGTGAGGACAGGCTCCTCTTATCTCCCTCAGAAGCTCCACTGGGTCCCCATATCTGGCATTGGTTGTGCCATGCAATAAGAACCTTTCTACGTCTGTTGCCAACACCTCTTCTGCTGTGCAGTTTCCAAGCCAATCATTACTGACTCTGCCACTGGAACTGTTCCCAGGTCTCTGGCTGTCTTCTGTGTTACAGCTCTTTGAGGAGGGACCTTTCCTTCTGTGTTAGTCTGGGAAGTCTAGAAAAACAAATGCATAGACACTCCTGTGTGTCTAAGAGAGTTTTATATAAAGGGTAATCGTACATTAAGAAAGCAACCCAACCCAGTCTAGTCCAAGCCCATTTTAGCCCATGTGTCTGATACTGTTTTGTAAAGTCCTCTGCAGACTCTCGAAAAACATGCAATGACGCCAGATCACAGGTCAGTGGGTAGAAAGTATTTGAATCCAGTGGTGTTGTAAGCATCTCAGTGCTGGCAGGGTTCTCCAGCACCCAGACCTGCATCAGGGTTGGTCCATGTGGCTTTTTCTCAGGGATGTCTCACAGGGAATCAGCCTCATCAGTAGAGTCTCCAAGAGAGTGATTGATTAGAGGGAGTGTGTCTCCTACTTCCAAGGAAGAAAAAGCCAGAGCTTCCAGAATGCTCAGGAGAAGACCATGCCCTCACAGAGGCCTCACTGGCTACGACTCAATTGACAGTCTAGACTCCACCCCTTCAATCTTAATCCTCTCAAATCTCAAACTGACACCAGGGTATGTAACCAGCACACTTCCTCTCTCTCTGATTTTTTTCTTTTCCTTCTGTTTCTTTTGTCTGCTCCTCTTCCTCCTATTTTCAGCTCAGAATCCTTTTGGGGACTGACTGAATATACACACAAGTCTTTTCAATTTCAAGACACTTCCCCTTGGCATGGAAGACACCAACTGAGCAGTACTTTCTTGGGATACAACAAACACCTCATTTGCATAGTCGATTAGCTGTTCGTTTCAAGGAGCGTAACCAATCACAGAACAGACTGCATCTCAGGACTGAAGAAAGCATATGCATCCATGAATTGCTTATAGCTTACCTAGGAAATGCCAATCAACCTGTGCAAAAGGAGCAAACCCTCTGGGGCAGGAAACTACTGCAAAGGTAAAGCTTCAGGGTTTAGGAGGGAAACCGCACAAGCTATTTTTCCAAAGAATGAAAGCAAAAGGCCATGTAGAGGAACTCATTTCATCACAGCTAAAAACCAGGGTTTATATGTTGGTCAACAGGAAGGGAATGAAATTACAGGATTGGTTAAAAATAGCAAGAAATCAAGAGAAAAAGGAAGGAAATTCAGAGAAGGACTTGTCCATTCTCCTTTCATATGCTCAGTTATTCAACTAATGTTTTCTGAGCACATGATAGGTACCAGGCGTATTGCTCTCCCTGAGGATATTACAGTCAGCAAAAGAAACAAAGTGCTTATTCAGAAGAACATATATACAAATAAACTAAGTGTCAGGCCAAATGATTTATCTATCCAGATATACATATTTAAGTGATTTATACAGCCAGATACTTAGAAAGTAAAGAAGAGATCCAATAGTCTGACACCTTATATTTAAGTATGTAATGCTGCATCAAGGATCACGAAAGGATAACCCAAGACCCGGGTTTGACCTTCACACACCTTATATTTGCTCACGTCATGTTTTTAACATGGGGAAAGTTCAGACATACATCAGTGCCTCTAGCCTTTGTGGAAAGCAAAATGTCTGAGGACAATGGGCTCATGCTTTCTCAGGGCAGAAAGAGACTGGAGCTGCCTTAAAAGCAGTAGTTGACTTTCATGACAACTCAGGCTGTTCTCATTTTCCTTGCTCCTGCCCTTGTCCAGATTTTCTGGAGAACAATTCTCCTCTGATGCATAGAGGGTTGTCATGAGTGGAAGTCAGTATGATGACAACCGGTGGGCACAATTCTCCTGTTGACTTTTGTATGACATGACTTTGCAACCCCTTTGGTTTAAACTTCTTAGCTTGGTACTAAGGATTCTTCAAGATCTTTACTTCAGGCAGAACACATCACATTTCTACCGTGTAAATGTTGCCAGATATTCAGTGTTTGTTTCCCATCCATTGCCCTCCTCCTTCGAGCTCCTCAGCCCCCATCTCCAACCAGGGCAATAGATGAATGTGTTGTTCACAGAGCCTTCTGTTCTCAAGCTCTAAGATTCAGCATTGGCTTCAGAGAAGGGGCATTATATTTTAGTATTTTTATTCCATAATCATTTTGATCTCTAAGTTCATTGATTATGCATGCAAAAATGGCAGGAGGCTGCTATTTTAGTGCACTTAAGCATACAATATTCTTATTAAGCCAAGTGCCTTTTTCTATCCATAATTGAATGGTTTACTTTATTATTGCTTTATGGTAACAGCTCTGCATTTCCATTTGTCTATAGGGTGTCTAATTTTAACAGGAGGTCAATCTACATCAGGAAGCCTGGCTATACTAATTGCCTTTATTATAAAAGCAGCTAGCACTCTGGCAACAGCATGAAATACATTAATGGGAACTGCGGGGCAGGGCTCTAGGTTCCGTAAGTTCCCAGGAATCCAGAACGCTACTTCAGTCAGAACAGATCCGTAAACTGCAACCTTTGTTTTTTCCCTGAATGGTGGCATTTTGGACACTAACTTGGATTGAGGGCTATTTATATCAGTTTGTACATTTAATCAGGTTTTGTTTTTTATTTTTGCCATTTTCAGTGAGATGTGAACTCCATCCCTGTCCAAGGCATGTGGTTCAAATAGGCTGAGACAGAGAATAATCAAGATTTATGATTCTCATTCAGATTCCCATCACACAGTCGCCACCATTGCAACTCACCAGCTGCCTCCCCCTTCCCAGCCTGAATGGCCTCCACTTCACTTTCTGTCTAGCAAGTGATTTAATGTCCATCTTGAAAACTGTCAAAACACTTCTGGCACTCCAGATAACAGCTGTGTGGTCTCTGGGCTTCCCTTGACACACCTCATCAACACCCAGTCCCAAGTCTGTAAGTGCCTACGACCCAGGGCATGGGGAACTCCTGAGAAAGTCTGTCAAGCACCAGAAAGCAGTGGCAGCTACCTTTGACAGTGGTGACTAAATTAAAATGCTGTTTTGGTTTTAACTCGCATGGTTCCTTTCTCACTCTCTTGGCCTTGGTCTGAGTGCAGGGTAACTATGCCAACAACGGGCACCAGGAATCAGCTACATAGGAACCATTGCTTCCATCCCTTAGGCCTTCCGTATCTGACAATGTTTGCAAACTATGTGTCAGGTCTTCAGTTAGTGCTTTCTCCAAAGTGGGCAGATGCGTCCTTTGTTGTCAGTTATCAGTCTGCAAGTTTCCATTTACGTTGGTATTTGAAATGCCAGTAACACAGCTTCTAGCACCACAGCCACACACAAGCCTCCACCGGATGATCAACTGACAGAGAAATGGGGTGGATGATGCAGGGCTGGGGTGGATGATGCAGGGCTGGGGGGGATGGTGCAGCCCTGAGGGTGAGTGGTGCAGGGCTGGGGTGGATGGTTCAGGACTGGGGTGGATGATGCAGGGCTGGGGTGGATGGTGCAGTCCTGAGGGTGAATGATGCAGGGCTGGGGTGGATGGTGCAGGGCTGGGGTGGATGGTGCAGGGCTGGGGTGGGTGGTGCAGGGATGGGGTGGATGGTGCAGCGTGGGGTGGATGGTGCAGTCCTGGGGTGGATGGTGCAATGCTGGGGTGGATGGTGTGGGCCAGGGTGGATGGTTCAGTGCTGGGGTGGATGGTGCAGAACTAGGTGGTTGGTGCAGGAGTGGGCAGTGGTTTCTTCTGTCATGCATACAGTTGCTATGAATTGGAACAGACCCAATGGCACCTAACAGCAATAATGATAGTATTTGTTGACAACTTCTCTTGTGTTTCCCCTTTCCAAGCAAGAGTATTTGCCCTAAATCCGAGAGAGGGAAGGTTTACTCTGACTGTTCTAACACTTAAACTATGCTCTCTGCCACCACTTTAATTTTGACTAATGGTGACCTTCAAAAGGTAGACTAGAATTGCTCCTTAGGGCGTCTGAAGTTATAAATCTTTATAGAAACAGAAAGCCTCATCTTTCTCATTGGGAGTGACTGGTGGTTTCAAACCATGAACTTTGTGGCTAGCAGCCCAACGCACCACCACTACGCCACCAAGGGCTCCTCCTTCAGCAGAGCAGCTGGTGGGTTTTAAACTGCCCACCTTATGACTAAGCTTCTAAGTCACCAGGGCTCCTTCCAACCAATCTAGAAAGGATCGTCAAAAGCAGGGCTTTAGAGGTCTTCTCTAAGGAGTTTGCCTTTCTAAGGTACTTAAGCATGCATCAGAGTCATGTGGAGAGCTTGGTAGACAGATGGCTGGCCACCACCCTACAGGGTCTGCGTTAGAATCTGGGGATGGATCCTGAGGGATTGCTTTTCTCACAAGCTCCCAGGTGCTGCTTTGAGGATCATATGTTCTGCTGATGCACTGAGTAAGAGCTTGGCCACTTCACATGTAGTTCAGGGGGCAGCAGCATCAGAATCACATGGGAAGGTGTTTGAGGTAAAGACTCCTCAGCTCCATCCTAGAATCCCTCAGTCAGAATCCACATTCGAGTATACTTTTTGGTGATTTGTTGCTGTCCTGAATGTGAGAAGCAATAACTGAAAAGAGGCTGAGCACTCAGATTGTCAGCTTCAGACTCAATCTACACCCTAAATAGCTACCTCAGAGTTGAGAGAATTAACAATTTGTACCTCAGTTTCCACATCTTTAAAATGCAGGTGGTGAGGAGAGTCCTAGCCAAATAAAATTATGCATGTATTGGTATATGGCAAGCGCTTGCAGCAGTGTCTGGTACAGGGGAAGCACTCATTAAGCTTGATTATTGATATTTACTTGCCTCTGAATATCTGGATCTTTACGACTTTCAGCTAGACATTGTGTAAGGACTTGGCTAATCTCCATAAGATATTCTTCCAAAAACTGCTATAGCTTGCAGATTTGTGAACTTTAGTTCAGCACAGCTGGGCAACTGCCCACAGCTGGGCCAAAGTTATCTGCCAAATTTATTTTATTTTATACAGTTATTTTTTTTAAAGATGTAGCTATTTGGCAACTTTTACATATGGAGAACTTACATGGATTTTCACCTTCCATAGAAAAATTGGAAAATGTAGCCATCCTGGACCTGCATCCCTGATAACAGTGACCTGCTTGGAATTGGTAGCAGGCATATCCTGGGATGCAATAGAATGGACATTCGTTCCCATTCACTTTCATTCTCACTAGAGTTACCCTCTTTTGGATTTCAGTCTAAGAACTTTAGAGTTTTGAGTTAGCAATTCAGGCACTCATTAATGTAATTTTCCCTGGAAATGGTGTAAAGTGTTCCTTCCTGAGAGTTAGGTGTTTGTAGCAGGGTTGGGTGTTAATACTCCCTCCCATGTAGCTCACTTTCCCTAATCCTTCAATCCAATTTCTCTTCTCAGCGAAATCATGGGTGAATCTTGGTGGAAATAAACAACACTTAATCTAAAAGTGTTAGTGGTCAGTGGTCTGAGTAAGAACGGGACATTATTGTACATAGTAAAGAAGTGTACAAAGTAGGATATTTGCATAGTTAGACCTGTTTCCTGTTCTAAGAAGTCACCAATGATTGAGTTAATCCTGGCTACCAGTGTGATAGGAGATATTTCTATACAGAGAGAATTTACTCATGGTCACAAAATAGCTGCAGCCACACTAAACACTATATATAGAATCAACTCTGATCAGATAAACAAGAATAAGAAAAGGAAAAAATAGCAGAACAAGAGATAGTAGACCTTTCCCTGAAAGCTGATTTCTATACACATTGCTTTGCCAGAACTGAATCACAGATATAACCGTGCACCCATCAAGGACAAGAGTACAGGGAAAATTAGAGTTCTATTCAGTTATCAGATGCATCCCTAAGTCTGATGTGGAAAATGGTGTTGAAAGACTTGAAGAAAGAGAAGGAAGCCAGCAGAACCTTCTGTTATAGGGTAAAGGGTAGAAAGGAAATCCTATAGGACATGCCTGAAATGGCAAGTGCTATACTTTTCCATATGAATTTCTTTAGGTTATGTGTTTTAAAAAGTTTGGGTAACCTCTGGCAGCCCTCTGAGCTCATGAGTACATATTGATAAGTCAGATTTCTTCTCCTCCTTCCTGGTTGTTATCAGGCACCTTCCAGGTTGTTCTGACCCATGGAGACCCTACTTGCAACAAAACAAACACAACCAGAACTTACTCCATCCTGTCAATTGTTGTGTTTAAGCCTATTGCTGCATCATCTGTGTTAACCTTCTAGTCAGAAGGCTTCCTCTCTTTCACTGCTCCTCTACTTTACCAGTCCTTCTCCAGGGACCGGTCTCTCCTGATGACATGTCTGAAGTAGTTCAAGTAGGCCCACTCCAAAGAGAAGTCTTTCCACCCAGCCTCGAAGGTTGTACTTCTTCCAAGACAGATCTGTTTGTTATTTTGGAAGCCCATGCAAACTATGCAATATTCCAATGCATAGTTCGAATGCATCGGTCTTCCTTATTTGGTGCTCAACATTTACATGTATATGAGTTGATTTAAAATACCTTGGCTTGGATCAGGCATATCTTAGTCTACAAAGTAACAGACTTTGTTTGGTTTTAAAGACTTGAATGAGCGCTCGTGCAGCAGATTTAGTCCTTCAGAATTCCCCTTAGAAGTACGTACCACCTAATAGCCAATTAGCAGGCCTTGGCGGGGCAGCCTTTAAGTGCTAAGCTGCTAACTAGAAGGTGGCCAGCTGTCATGTGGGAGGAAAGAGCGGTAGTTGATGTCTATAAAGAGGGCCTGGGTGGCACTTCTGCCCTGTTCCGTTAGGTCGCTTGAACCAGAATTGACTCCAGAGCAATAGGTTAAGTGCCAACTGCAGACCTTGGGAATATGAAGGCACATCTAGTTCACTCTTAAAAGCAAAAATGACAAAGCTAAAAGGGCACACTTTCTGACCATTCTGAACTGGAGATTAATTTAGATGGTAGTTCTGCCGATAGATCCCGTCAGAGAAGATATCTGTGTGAACATGGATCGGTAGCTAGAACCCTACCCACTGAGCTGCTTAGCGTCCAATGTAAAGGTCCCACTTAATGTTCCCTCCCACTTAATGCACCCTCTTAAAAAAAAAAAAAACGTTCCTAGTTAACCCTACCTGAGTCTCTGTCTTCATATTCTTACATCACGCAGTCATTACCTTGTACTTTGTAGTAGGATTATTTAGATGCACATTTACCTCCTCCTCACTGTTTTGCATGGGATCCGCTCTCAGTGTTTGCCTCCAGCTCAATCTGTCTCTGCAAACTGTTGTGTAGGTCTGGCACACGGGCAGTGTGCATCAATATTTCCTTTTGTTGAGGAAGTGAAGAAATAAGTGAGTGAGCACCCAGAGGAATTAGGTGAGAATAACTTACTAGCACTATCGACAAACACACTACTGCAAATTGCTAGCATTTGTTATGAACCTTACTAATAGGCCAGGTGTTTAACATTCACAACAACCTATAATGTAGGTCATCTTTTATGATTCTGATTTCAGAGATAAAGAAATTGAGGTTCAGGAGGTTAAAGACTGGCCCACATTGGCATCAACTAACATGATGAGTGGCCTTAATGGGTGAATTCAAACTTAACATCATTTGTCGAACTAATGATAATGGCAGGAATGTATTCCATCACATAGGCAAAGATGCAACCTGGAAAAGGAAGGCTTCTTTTAATTTAGGAAAAGTTTGGATAAGGAACAAAGTTTAACAAACTGTGAGGTAGATCTTTCTCTTTTTTTAACAGTTTAATTTGCATATAATTCATATCATACAATTCAGTAGTTCTATTGTATGACGAGTCATACAATCATCACTACAATCAAGCTTAGAACACTTTCTTCTTTCTCATATTCATAATTATCTCTCTATTTCTCCAAACTCCCTACCAGAACCCCAAGAAATTATGAATCCAGGCACTGTTTGAGGATAGAATCACCTATCCTCAATGTCTTATACAAAAAACCACCCACCCCAAATCACCAAAAATTAAATAAAACAGTGAAAAATCTTAATCTAAAGCAGTGGTTCTCAACCTTCCTAATGCTAGAACCCTTTAGTAGAGTTCCTCGTGTTGTGGTGACCCCCCAACCATAACATTGTTTATGTTGTTACTTCATAACTGTAATTTTGCTACTGTTATGAAGTTGGATACCCCTGTAAAAGGATCATTCAATCCCAAAGGAGTTGCGACCCATAGATTGAGGACCACTGATTTAAAGAAAACAGAAGATCTTTAAAGCTAGAGCAAAGTAGCAAGGAGTCAAAAGTGAGATCAAATGATAAACTGTTAAATGTTAACCTAACTTAAGCTGAAATAATTCACCTTCTGATGCTTTCTGCATCATAGCAAGAAGATTCACATCCTGGTCTATGATCAGAGGTGATTCACCTGAGTCTTAGCTCATGTATATTTGCCCTTTACAATTTTTTTTATCTGAAACAACTGTAAAGTGGGTCAAAAGGAAGATCAAATGATACGATATTGCATCTTAACCCAACTGGATGGGCAATAACCCACTTTACAATGCTCTCTTTCTGGTAAACAGGCCATTTCCATACCTTGACTATAATCACAGAGACTTCATTGGAGGCTTAATCCATGTGTAGACCCTGCAAGTGGAATGGGGGCTTCCACTGTCATCCACAGCCTTCTGAAACCAGCTAGAACTATTTTTCAACACCTAAAAAGTTCAGGGTGATTACGGAAACAACTTTCTTGGATGAGTGTGTTGAGTTACTTCAAGGAGAGCTGCTTTCAGCTCCACATGTTCAAGGCTGCATGACGACTGGGGATCAATGCCAGTCTGAGGGGATAACATCAACTTGAGGGCAGCACTGGAGCTTATTAAGAAGCCTACGGCCTCCAGTACCCCCCATTTTGATTCAGGGGAATATAGTTATGACCTTCCAAACTTGTTGATGTGTGTATTGATCTCTGGACAAGAACCTTATTAGTCTAGAGCACCTTCTAAAATCCAGGTCCAAATCCCTCAAACTCTGAGTAGATGCAGAAGCCCTGAGGCACAATCAGGCAGAAGGATAGTGTAGTGGGTGAGAGCATATACTTCAGCAGCTAAGAAACCTAGGTAAGAGTCCTGATATTCAAATAATGTCAATGGCTAATTGTTTTCATGATTACCTAATTCCTGACATCAACCAAAAGCAAACTCCCTGCCATCGAGTTGATTCAGACTCACCGGGACCCTATATTAAAGTGACCAGATTTTAAGCGGGACACCATTAACTGGGGGGGCGGGGTGTTCTTGATTAAAATTTTGGTCTATATGGAGCAACAAAGATTTTCATAGAAGACAAAAATAGTATTGTAATATATTTATTTTAATGTTTAAATGCCATGGGACACAGGACAAATATTAAAAAGTGGGACATCTGGTCACCTTACCCTATCTTAAACTCCAAATTCACTGCCATCAAGTCACTGCTGCCTCAGATCAAACCTTCGTGAGTGTCTGAGACTGTGCAAGGGAGTAAGCCCAGTCTTCTGGCTGCTGGTGCTTTCAAACTGCCAGTTGATAACCATTACACCATCAGGCTCCTCAGGGACCCTACAGAGCGTTTTTAAAAATTGCCGTCAGTCCATGCTGACTCAGAGCGACCCCTGTGTGTTTGGGGGACTAATTACTTACAAGAATCAAAAGCCCACTTTTTCTATCTCAGAGCTGCTGGTGGTTTGAAACTGTCTGCCCTGAGGATTGTAGCTCAACTGCATAACCATGAAGCCAGCCGGGCTCATGGGATTGTGAATCTTTATGGGAGAGGACATCTCCTCTTCCTCCCACAGATCTGCTAGTGGATTTGAACTGCTGAAGCTGGGATTAACAGTCCACAGCATCACCAAGGCTCCTTAGGCCTGATATAGTCACTCACTAATTGTGAGAGTTTGATAAAATCACTTTGTCCTAGTGACTCGGTGTAATCAGCTGATCTTTGGGCAGGAGAGTTATCAGCTTCCAGAACGGCCGTGAGAAAAAGAAAATCAAAATGGAGTTTGGGAATTTGCCACCATTAACCTCAAGAAGACCTGGGAGCAAGATTGGCTTCATAGGTTGTGACCCACGTGGTAATACAGAGCCTTGCTCTTAAAGTAACCCAGACAGGGTTTAATGACACGGTACTTTTTGAGACTCCATTTAATGGTGCTTGAACAAGGACCCCCATATTTTCAACTTGCACTAAGTCCAGCAAAGCTTGTAACTGCGGTTGCCTAGGAGAGTGGCTGGTGCTATTGCAACATTGGTCTTAGGAAAAGATAGTGGTCCAAAGAAACTCAGACGTTTCCTGGTCAAAGGACTATTATTTCTGCACAAAATATGCAAAGCGGTAACTGCTAACTTGGCTTGGTTTTTTGAAAGCTCAGGTATGTCTTTCTTCCCCCTGCAGCTCTGCACATGTTGTCCTCTGCCCAATGGACCAAATTCCTAGTCATCCACAGTGTTTATTCTTTATAACAGCAAAATCGATCAAACTTGTGAGCTGCCAGTAAGATGGTACCATGTTCTAAGGACAGCCACAGAGTCATGCTCCTTGATTGTGAGAATGACTTTTGCCTCCTATTTATGTATTTTGTTGTATGTGATATTCAAGGGCTGTACTCCAGCAGCACCAACTGGTCTGGATATAAACCCCAGTTATGTAACTTTCTGGACTTATGTTTTTAAACCACCATTCCCTTAGTAGCCTCATTTATAAAATGGAAAAATATAAAGAAGTTGCTAATATCCGTAGATTAGCCACAAGAATTAAATAAGTCAATGCATATGAAACAACTGGACTTTTTCCTGGAACATAATAGGCATTAACTGTAATTAGTGTGCTTACTTATTTTCCCTTTGTGCCTTGCTAGAATATAGCTACCACCTCTCCTGAGGATGTGGTAGCTGTCTAAAGCTAGACACAAGTTGTATTCTATCTCGAGTCTCAGCTTCCTTGGTATCAGACATTCAGGAGTAAACTCTGCCAACAATGGGATGTGTTATTGCTGCTAGTAGCTATAGAGATTGTCCTGGATCAGGGGCCCTGTGCCCAATGGAATAAAATGTTGTCCAACCTTGCACCATCTGAATGATTGGTTTAGGATCAGACTGTGTGACCCATAGAATTTTCAGTGACTGATATTTTAAGAGCAAACCTCTAGACCTTTCTTATTTGTCTACCCCAGTCTGGAAGCTTTGCTGAAACCGCTTCAGCCTCATAGCGACATGCAAGCCTCCAGTGACACATGGCTGATGTCTGTGAATGAGATACATTGCCCATGAATTAAATCTCTGCCTCTCGCATGGAAGATGAGGATTCTACCAATAAATTATGAATTCTTCATTAGCTAGATATAGTAGGATATAACAGGATGAACATGAACGCTGCGCTTTGAAACCAGTGTTTGGATTTCATCACTTCTACTTCTCAGCAGTGTGTAACCCTGAGCCTTATTTTTGACTTTAAAATGGGGGGTTTACTAGTCAGTCTTCTGAATTCTCACTTCATTGAGTAGCATTAGTTCACTCCTTAAAGACAGGTCTGTCTGCTGTGATCACTGCTGCAGCTCTTGGACAGGGCTCAGCACAGATGAAAATGGAGCCTTCAATGGATCACTTATGTAAAGCACTTCACATAGAGAAGCAGACACCAGTAAATCAGTGGCCGAGGATAGTTTTAAGTGCAATGGGAGCAAAATTGGGGCACAACCACAATTTTGCTTCACTCTGAGTAATATGGCAAACTAGGTGTCTGACAGGCCTCAGGTAACCTGGGAAGTTGAAGCAGAAACCCAGGCACATCGACCACTCAGGGGAGCGGGCCTTAGGAGAGTGCTGCTAAGCAGCACTCAGTGAAGCACAAACAAGTCCAGGCACCACTCTTTATGGCAAGGGTGAGGTTCCAGAATTACTGATTTTCATCTGAATACATTCAGAAGCATAATAGGAGATAATTTTTCCCAAGGAAGATATTTGTACTCCAATGAGAGAGAGGGACCTGAGAAAGGCATGTGTATATACACACACACATATATATATATTACACTTCACAAAGACCACTTCTGATTATCATTGGATGTAATTTGACTAGGTAAGTGTTAGGTTCTAAAAACAGAGGAGCAAACTGGTCTCAAATTAAAAATTTAAAAACCCTCAAAAATATAAGAATGATCATTTAGAAAGCACATCCATTAAGGACCCTGTAGTTAGCAGCAGCACAACACAGCCTAAGTTTACAGTATACTTTTCACTTAAATAAAAATAAATCATGATTTGGATGAAGGCTTGTAGAGCAAACCAGTTTTCCATTAAGCGATTTACACACATATTATTTCATGTTATTGATAGCAGTCCCCACAATGTAATGCTACTTATCCTATCTCGTGTATTTTTAACCATGGTATCGATTTTGGTCCTAAGCATTCTGATAATAAATTAGGAAACCATGACCTTAATTCAGTGACTTTTTTTACACTTACCGAAGGGTATTTGTGATGCTAGTCCTCCTTACAGAAGTGTGGAATCAAGGGTGTGAATGAATGAAAAGATCACTGGCTGGGGAATTGAACAGTTTGTGTTTGTCTGTAAGATGGATACATTCCAACCTCTCTGAGCCACAACTCACTCATCTCTAGGTGATTCAGGCAAAGATGATGATTGCTGTCATCAATGAGACCAAACTTCTCATTCACAGCTGTGTCTTCTCCAGGATCTTTCTGGAGACCTTGCTATCTGACTGTGACTCCTACAGTTCTCCTGGGAGGAGAGCACACAGAAGAGGGTCTGTCTAGATGCAGTCCCATTAACATTACCATATCAAGAAGAAGAATTTGAAAGGTACTAAACTCAAGTGCCACCGCTCATCTGTTGATGCCAATATTCATTTGTCCATTCGCCATAACTGTGGTGACTTGTACGAGAAGGTATCCCCCAAAACTCCAATTGTGCTGGGTACAGCAGCCCTTTCAAAATATGCATTTTCCCACTAGTTGAGCATTAAGCAAATCCCTCTGAGTTAGTGCATCCAGTAGCATCGGCTAGGAATGTTCTCTCTGGTCACAGTGAATTTTTTTGTAAAACAGTGTATTAGTTCAGGTAGACTAGAGAAAGAAATTCATGAACATACATATATGTATAAGACAGAGTTTTATATAAAGGGTAGTTGTACATTAAGGAAGCCCATAAATCTAACCCAGCCCAGTCCAAACCCATAAGTCCGATATTTGCCCATGTGTCTGATACTGATCTACAAAGTCCTCTTCAGACTCACAAAGCATTTGCAATGATGCCAAATGCTGGATCATCACAGGCCAGTGGGTAGGAAGTATTTGGATCCAGTGGCGGTGTAAGCATCTCAGTGCTGACAGAGGTCTCCACATGGCTTCTCTAGAATCCACAGCTATATCAGGGTTGGTCCTGTGACTTCCCCACAGGGATTTATCATAGGGAGTCAGTCTTGTCAGTAGAGTCTCTAAGATAGTATGTAAAATCAGAGAACAGTCACCTGTCTCCAAGGAGTAAAATACAGGAATTCCCAGAATGCCCAAGAGAAGGCCAAGCCCACACGGAGGCCTCATTGACCGTGACCCGATTGACAGACTAGATTCCACTCCATTCACTCTTAATCTTCTCAAGTCCCAGATTGACACCAGATGATGTAACTACCACAAGCAGTTTCACTGGAACCTTGTTTTTGGTGATGACCAATTTAAGAGAACCATATGCAGCATGAAATTTTGCTTCCTGCTCAAGAAAGTGCTGTAGAAATTGTGATATAGGACACAGCTTACAAGGAAAGTGTTATGGGGAAAGCTCAAGTATATGAGTGGTTTTCTTGTTTCAAAAAAGATGAAATGTCGATTGATGACAAACCTTCTTCTGAATATTTGTCAACTTCCTGAACAGACAAAATTGTGTATTCATAGTGCATTTGGACTTTCTTTCACCAGATCAGACTGTTAATCTGTATTTAGAGGTTCTGAAAATACTTTGTAGTGTTGTGTGACAAGAAATGTTCTGATTTTTGGCAAGCAGGAGGCTGGTTATGCCACTGCTACAATGCACCTGCTCATGCAGCCAACTCAGTGCACTAGTATTGGCAAAAAAAACAGCATGTCTCTCTTGTCCATGTATCTTACTCACTGCTCCATGTGACTTCTTTCTCTTTTCGTGAATGAAAAGAGACATGAAAGGACAGGTATTCAATGAAAAAGAAGAGGTAAAGATAAAATGAAGCAGGTTCTATCAACCATCCAAACAGATGAGTTTGAAAAGTATTTCCAAGAATGGAATTGAAGATTTGTCGAATGTATTATGTGTAATGGAGAGTACTTTGAAGATGATAAAGTTGTTTTGTAAAAAATATTGAATACATCGCTTTGAAAAATATTCTGGGATTTTTGGATACCGTTGTACATTGTTGTGGTGTTGAAAGTCATGCCAGCAGTAGTCTAAATTCCAGAAGTGTCACTCAATAGAGTTTCAAGAATAAGGTCAAACTAGAGAAAATGAACAAGGAGTCCACTTCTAAGGGATTAGTTTCAGAAAGCATTAGGAATAATCACAGTTTATTGTCTTATATAGCCCAGGAAGATGAGCCCCTCAGGTAGAACTACAGTCAAAACACAAGTAGGGAAGAACTCTCTGCCCAAGGTAAAACTTATCTGAATATATGGGTACAGCAATGCTCTCTGGACCTTCATTTGCTGATGAAAAACTACTCAACATGAGGAGAAGCAGTTGCAAATGTTCACTAATAATGGGAACATGGAATGTTCAAAGTTTGAATCTGAAAAAATTTGAAATCATGAAGAAATACAATGGAATATCCAAAGGTGAGCATCTTAGAAATTAGAAAGCTACATTGGCCATTTGAAATCGGATCATGATATGCTTCACTATGCCTAGAAAGTCACATTTAAGAAGAATAGCATCATTTTTGTTACCAAAAAAATATTTCAAATCTATCTTAAAGTGAAATGTTGTATGTGATAGGATAATATCTTTACACATACAAAGACATGATTAAAATGAAGAGTTTTATCAACATCTTCAGTTTGAAATTGATAAAACATGCAATCAAAGTGAATTGATAATTACTAGCATTTGGAATGTGAAAGTTGGAAACAGAGGCTGAGTAAGAAGAAAATAGAATTAGTGATAGGAATGATAAGAGAACATTGAAAAATACAAATAGCTTTTTGTATAAATATAAACAACAAGTAGCAAAATGTAGGGATTGTCATTATTATCACACAAGCAACAATTTGCTGACGTTAATATGAAAGTGTTTGCAGCCGTATATGTACAGTTATAGCCAGAAATTCAAGCCGATTTCCATTCAGAAGCGTATGAAGAATGAAAGGTATTGATTGCTAATATCAGACCAAGAGACAGACATTTGAACAGAACAGCTCATACCATTAAGTCAACTCATAGCAGCTTTATGGACAGAATGTAATTACCTAGGTGAGTTTCTTGAGCGTCTAAATCTTTGTGGGGGCAGAAAGTCTCATCTTTCTCCCATGAAGTGAGTACTACTTTATTTAAAATCAGGGCAGGAGATATTCTGAACTGTATCCTTTCATTATACTTTCTCAATATGCATACTGGTCAAATAATTCAAGAAACTGAATTTTATGAAGAACGTAATTGTGGCATCAAGCTAGAAAGCAAGCTTATTAGCAACCTGCAATACGTAGATGACACAGCCTTGCTTACTGATGGTAAAGAAAACATGAAGTACTTACACATGAAGAGCAAAGACTACATCCTTTAGTAGAGATGGCACCTCCATGTAAAGAAAGCAAAACCCTCACACGTGGAAAGTCCATGGAGCTAAAGAAGGCTGAGCTGACAGGGGTTGGATAGGATTTGGTCACATGGAACTTCGGATGATTCTCATTGTTCATAAGGCTTCCATTTTGTAATGTCTTCTTGAATTGAGCTGGTGCTTGATGTTGCACTGCCCAAATCATCCTTCCTGAGATTCTTGCCTGAAAATATACTCATTTCCTAATCTCCAGTCTTCTAATGTGTTTCTTCGCTAAGCTTTCTGTTGTTGAGTGGATTCTGACTCACTGTAACCCTGTAATACCAAGCACTGTTCTGCAGCCTGAAGTTCATTTTCTTGGGAGCTCTTTCAGACATTATATCAATCTATTATTCAATTATATCAAGCAAAATTGTATTATTGCCGCCACCATCAGTTCCAAAACATTTTCTTTCTTCTTGAACTCTTGAATATCAGCTCTCCTTTATTCCCGTTCTCTCCCACCTATCCCCCAGGATCCCATATATTATTATTGTTATTGTCATTATTATTATTCCACATCTTACATGATACAATGTATATTTTCACCTATAGTTCTTTTATCCATTCACCTCAAATGCGGTTATACAATCACTGTTTCTTCAGTTCCCCCTCTCCCCCATCTCTTCATGTACACTCAGGAAATCATTATTCCTGTTACTATTTTTTGAAGGATTTCTCTATCTTGGATTCCATGTATTAAGCAATGTGAATTATCTGAATGAACATATTATGGTCTAATAAGATTAATAAGGTATAACTAATACAATAATAGCAAGGGGAGGGAATATTAAAGAATTAGAGAATAGTTAGGGGTTTCCTCAGTGCTACTCTGCACCCTGAATATATCATTCCTTCTATTTGGCCCTTCTGTGAATTTTGGGCTCTCTACTTTGCCTATGTTTCACATCAATTTGATTGCTTGTCTTTGAATTTGTGATAATTATTCCCATTGATACCTCATGATCACACAGCATGGTGTGCTTCTTCCCTGTGGGCTGTACTGCTTCCCTGGTAAATGGTCACTTCTTCATGTAAGCAGAGTATTACATAGTGTTCTGGTGTAGAAAATCAGTGGATTAGAACCCCTCACAGTTTGGTTGGCAGGCTAGTGCTTTAACCTCTCTGCTACCAGGACTCTCTCTCTCTTTCACCCATCTATTCCTAGCTATTTTTTTCCTCCCTTCCCTCCTTCCTTTCATGCTCTTTCAAATTGAAGTCTATTAATGGATACCTTTGTTTCAGTCACTGTTAGAAGTAGGATGAAAAGCTGGGGATGAAAGAAAAGTCAAACACCGTTTTTTTCTTCCAACCCATATGCCATTTTCTCTTCAGGAAATTTAAAATCAGTTGTTTGATATTAGGAAACTTCATTGCTCAACATCCTTCAATTTTCTAAAGTCTAGACAACCTAGTTTATCATAAAAACAGGAATGTGATTTTAGGATTGAAAGGAAGCTTATAAACAAACTTCAATATGCAAACAACCCAACCTTGCTTTCTGAGAGTTAAGAAGACTTGCGAAGTAAGATTAAAGACTACTGTCTTCAGGAAGGGGTACAGATCAATGACAAGGAAACCCAGTCCTTACAATTTGACCAATCCATCATACTGTGATAAACAAAGAAAAGATTGACATTGTCAAGGATTTTATCTTGCTTGGACCTAAAAATTAACATTTATAGAAGAACCATCAGTCAAGAAATAAAATGGTGCATTGCATTGGGCAAGTCTGTTGCACAGGATTTCTTTCGAGTATTAAAAAGCAAAGATGTTTCTTTGCAGACTAAGATACACCCAATCAATTGTATTTGCAATTAGTTTACATGTATGTGAAAGCTGGATATTGAATAAGGAAAACTGAAGAAAAATTGATGCACGTAGACTATGGTGCTTGTGAAGAATACTGAAAGTGCAATGGACTGGCAAAAGAACAAACAAATCTGATTTGAAATGCTCTATTGCAGCAAGGATGATGACAATCTACCTCACATACCACAGAGTATCAGGAGAGACCAGTTCCTGGAAAAGAACAACATGTTTTGTAAAGTACAGAGACAGTGAAAACAAGAAAGACTCTTACTAAGAGGAATTGACACAGTGACTACAGCAATGGGCTCATGCATGAAAACAATTTTGAAGATGGCATAAGACTGACTAGATGTTTTATTTTGTGGTACATAAAGTTACTGTGAGTTAGTACTGACTCAACAGCACCCAGCAAACAACAAAATGTATTATAATTGATTCACTCTTCTGCTTCTTTTGTAATTTTTTGGTTATAGACCACAACAGCTATCTCTGCACAATATAAGCCTTAAAAATAGTGTATTAGGGAAAGCCACTAAAAGGAAGGCAAAGCTGAATGAATGTATCTGATAAAATACAACTAGAAGAATTCCAATAAACCAAGAATATAGATTAATAGGCATTATCTTCTAGACCAGTGATTCTCAACTGTGACCATTTCATACAGTTTCTCATGTTGTGGTGACCCCCAATCATAAAATTATTTTCATTGTTACTTCATAACTATAATTTTGCAACTGTTATGGATTTCACCCTTGTGAAAGGGTAGTTTGACTCTCAAAGAGTTTGTGACCCACAGATTAAGAAATGCTATTTTAGACTCTGTGTCTTCCAAAAACCTAGTACTTTTCCTTTTGCCTCTTCTATCATGATTCCAATTTATTGGATTCTTTCTGTTCTTGATTGTATGACTTCTTAATAGAAATGTTAGTGAAAGTGTCCTGCTTCCTTTAAGTAAAGAACAATGACTTAAATAAACTTGATCAATGTGATTAAGAAGATCTGACCCATTCTTAAATCAAGAAAATAAGTTCTTCTTCCCTGAGCCCACACCCTTTAGAGCAGTGCTTCTCAATCTTCCTAACGCCATGACCCTTTAATACAGTTCCTCTTGTCATGGTGAAACCCCACCTCCCCAATAAAATGATTTTCATTGCAACTTCATAACTTAATTTTGCTACTGTTATGAATTGGATGACCCCTGAAAAAGGGTTGTTTGACCCTCAAAGGGGTCTTGACCCACAGGTTGAGCACCTTTGTTTTAGAGGACTACATGACTCCTCTTGACTGCATCTATTTTCATAGATTCATAAAGCCACCAGAAGCTGCAATCTCCCTGCTTGACCACTTTTTCAATAGCTGAGCTTTTGTTTTCCCAGCCAAATGACCACTTCCCTGGATCTGTCCCCCAGCAGAGATTGTGTGCCAAGACCTGAGTGGATAGACCAAGTAGTAGCTGTTTGTCGAGCTGTTTTTGACCAATTTTAAAGGTGTGAGATGGGTTGTGCTTTGAAGACAGCAAAAACTTATGGCCAGAGTTTATCCTGATTCAATGGGACTCTAGACATCTTTAGGGGAGGAGACAGTCTCATCTTTCTTCTATAGAGTGCTGGTAGGTCTGAACCACTGACCTTGTGCTCAGCAGCTCAGTGTGTAATGCAGTAAGTCACTAGGGATCCTAAGGTGGTGTATTTACACATAGGGAAAAAGAATTCCCTCCAGGTGAGGGTCAAAGTTGGAACAAGAAGAAAGGTGAAAACAAGTTGAGAGCAGAGAGTCAGGGACCATAAGGCTCAAAGCATTCTCCTTATGCTGTCTTATTTTGACAAGGGAATCTGAGAAGTCGGAGAGTTCTAAATTTGAATTTGGTCTCCCAGGCCATTATGAAGATAGGATAATAATACATCCTTTATTTAACCGATGATTCAATTGATTGATAGCTTTGAATGCACAGGATTTTTCGTAAGGTCTATTCCAAATTCTGAAAATGTTAGAGGCAGACTTATTTTAAAAAATCGTGTGTGTTTTGCCTCAAGAAGCAGCTTTTGAGATGTTCAAAAGTGTTCCATTTCCATTTTCCTGTTACCGAATCCACTGCCTCACTTGCAACCTGCTTAGCCCCTTTGACATACAGTATAGCTTGGAAATGCATTAGATTCCCAACTGTTCTCCCTGCTTCCCAGATTGCCTCCTACTTACTTTTGTTAGCCCAGTAAACAGAGTAATCTTTCTAGAAAATATGACAGGACAAAGCACTTCTCAGCTTAGCATCCTCTGATACCCAACTCTCTCAAGAGAAATCCAAAGCCCTTTTCGATGTTAAAGGGCTTTAAATGATATGCGTTAGTCTGCTCTTTAACTTCCTCTCATTCGTGTTACTCCTGCTTACTTTTCTCCAGTCAGCATTCCTTCCTGGTTGTTCCTCAGATCCATCAAAAGAAGTCCAGCATCAGGCTCTTTTTGTACTTGTTGTATACCGTTCTTCCCCGAATTGTTCCCCAGGTTTATTCTTCCCATTTATTCAGTTTTCTGTTATGATACTTCATAAGTATACCTTCCTGGAGGATCCATATCCAATCCTGCACTTTCTCTCCCCTTTCCCTCTAATATTTTCCCCCAATAGCACATCACCACACTATATAGTTGAATTACTTATTTGTATCTTGCCTTTCCAAACATCCCAATGCCTACTCCGTACATATTTGTGCAATGAATGAAAACAAATCCGTCCATGCCCATGACCTATCTGGGATAGCATCCTGCTCTTCTACAGTGGCTCATCTTTCAAGGTCTAGGTCAGTGCTACTTTATTTCTCTAGTATCCTTTTCATCTCCCTTCCATCCCAGCAGGACTCTTTACTTTCTTTTTGCTATCTCTATAATAATTTAATTCTTTTATCACAGTGTTCACCCTGTTAAATGATTATTCTGTTTTACTTCTTTTAATATGTACATAATAAATGCACAAGTCTATTCACATTATTAAATATTCAAACATGATAGATAAAAATCAAAGGCCTTTGCTATTCAACTCTAAATATACCTTTCATTTCTGGAAGTAATGCTGTCATACAGGCATAAAAATGTTAATTTTGTTTTGAGTATGCATGTGTGCTTTTTTAAACACATGTTCTTACACTTTCTATTATTTGCATTTTATCGGTAAAATGACTTGAATGACTGTCCATTTTACACCTAGTAAAGGCCTCATTTTCAAAAGCTTCTGAATTAAATTCAATAGAATGTAGATATGATGACTTATCTAGTCATTTCCATCCATGCATATTTAGTTTCTATTGTTCCAACAATGCCACCAAAATGCTATTTTGTAGTTCCCTAAGTGCACAGCATATATCAGGAGCCCTGATGATTCTAAGCATGGGCTGCTTGGCTTTACTGAAAGGTTTGTGGTTTGAACTGACTAGCCATCCTCCAAGAGAAGGATAAGA
This sequence comes from Nesogale talazaci, assembly GCA_004026705.1. Taxonomy (NCBI): domain Eukaryota; kingdom Metazoa; phylum Chordata; class Mammalia; order Afrosoricida; family Tenrecidae; genus Nesogale; species Nesogale talazaci. The sequence goes on along the minus strand of PVJH01009711.1, from coordinate 14,182 downwards.
CAACCTGCTTCCATAAAGAATTACCACCTCAGAAACTCGACAGATCCATTCCAGTTTATTCTATAGAGAGAGTTGCTATGAGCTGAAAATAATGCTCAATGGCAGAGTGGCTTTTTTTGTGTGTGAAGTGCTAGCGTATTTCTACAGAATAGTTTTTTGAAAGGGAATATAAGTAAACAGGTGCTGCCAAGCCTACTCTGACTCATGGTGGTTCTATGTGTGTCTCAGAGGACTTTCAGTGGCTGATTTTCTAGACTTAGATCACCAGTGGTGATCTCTCACAGGTGATATGGTGATCTCTAACCTCTATTATGTGACAGCTACGGGGGGTAACATTTTATCAACTGAGCCACTGCTGTCGAGTCAGTTCCTACTCAGACCCTCGGTAGGGTTTCTGAGGCTACAGAAGCAGATAGTTTCATCTCTTTCCTGGAGAGCAATTGGAGGTTTGAACCAGCAACCTTAAAGTTGGCATCTCCACATGTACCCAACAAGACCACCAGGGTTTTCCCAAAAAATGAATGGAATTTCTTTTGTTTGTGTTTTCATTTTTTTTTCAGTTATACAGATTTTGTAATGTGTTGGCTGTCCTGTTTAAGTGATGTTATGTCATTCATATTGCAAATGCCAACAAGCAAGATTACCTACAGATTTCAGCAGAGATACCAGACTATGACTGTCTAAGAATAAATAAGACTATGACTGTCTAAGAATAAATAAGACTATGACTGTCTAAGAATAAATAAGACTATGACTGTCTAAGAATAAATAAGACTATGACTGTCTAAGAATAAAAAACAGACAGATCGTTTCTGAAAAATTCATAATGGAAGTTCTTATTAATCTGAATAGAACATTGTATTGTGTAGTATCACAAGATGAGCCCCGCACATCGGAAGACACTCTAAATACTGTAGAGGAAGAACCGCTTTGTCAAAACAGAGTCACTCTTAAGGACATGGGTAAAACAAAGTTTTAGGAAACTTTATTTGCTGATATGGCAAGAATGAAAATGAGAACAGCTACAGCTGTCTAATAATAGAATGTCACATGTGCTAAGCATAACTCTAGAAAAGTTTGAGGTCATCAAATATAGGATGAAATGCATACACATTGATATCCTAGACACGAGTGACCTGAAACTAGCTGATATTTACCATGTTGAATCAAGCTATCACATGACATACTAAGGTGGGAATGAATCAACTGAAGGGAAGGACATTACATTCATTGTCTAAGATGAACATTTCAAGAACTGTCTTGCTCTACAATTCTTTGAGTGAAAGGATAATATCTATATGTATAACAGGACAACCAAGTAATATGACTATTACTCAAACTAATATACTAACCACTAAAGCCAATATTGAAGAACATGAAGGATTTTAGACCTATACCCTAGAACTGATGACACATGCATTCCAGATGCATTGGTGGTTGGAATACAAAAGTTAGAAACAAATAGGAAGAATCTGTGGTTATAAAACATGGAGTTATTGATAGAAAAGTTGCTTAATATTTTGTGATATTAATTTGCAAGGACAATGACATATTTGTTACAGATATCTTTTTTAAATCAACATATATGGTAGCTATATATTTGAACCTCAGCAAATAGAATACATAGGAATCAAATCAACTACATCTGTTGAAAGGGACTATAGACAATCTCATTACAGCAACAAGATCAGGCACAAACTGTGGAACAAACCCATCTATTGCTTACCTTTGCCCACTCAGGTTAAAATAGAAGGAAATGAGAACAAGTTCATGAGAACCAAAATAAGACCTTGAGTATGTCCCACCTTTATGTACAGGCCCTTTCAAGAAAATGTTTGACACAAAAATGCTAATGACCAGACTAATAGGGTCTCATGCATGAAGGAAGCAAAGCGTAATTATAGGATAACTACAGAGTAATTATAGATCTACAGTTAGAAAATCAAAAGAGAAGAATACACTAAAGATTTTTCAAGTTTAAAGAACTGAAGAAACTATTTATGTCTCAGATTGTCATATTGAAAGATTTTTATGGGCAAAATATTGAACCATGAAGGAAGCATCAAAAAAGAATCAGGAGATGTTCAAACATTACAAAAGGTAACATGTGACCAAAGACAATGATTTTTAAGGAAGAAGTCCAAGCTTCACTGAGGATCTTAATAAAAGATAAAGCTCCAGGAATTCACAGAACACCAATTAAAATGTTCCAATAAACTGATGCAGTGCTGGAGACACTATTTTTGCCAAGAAAATAAAGAACATAGACACCTGACCAAAGAACTGATAATTCACATGTGTGTTTTTTTCTAAAGAACAGTGAGCCTTTGAAAATAAGAGAATGTGGAAATCATTAAACAATACCATTTATATTGTATACAAGTCATATTTTGTCAAGGATAATCCAGAAATGGTTGCAGTGAGCTATCAGAAATTCAAGAGCGATTCAGAAAAGAATTCAGAATGAACAATCGAATTCCTGATGTCAGACAGATTTTTCCTTAAAATAGACAATATAGGCTGAGCCCCTTTGGCATAGTGGTTGTACTTGGGGCTGCGGCCCACTGGGATGGAGGTTCAATTCCAGCAGTGGCTCCACAGGAGCAAATGCTGGGCTCCTACGCCCAACACCAGAGGGCAGTGATGCCAAAAAAAAAAGACAATATCATAACAAAGTTTAATTGCATTTTGTTGACTATGACATGAATTTTGGATTCTATGGATCATATCACACCATGGACAACATTGCAAAGAATGGAATTTTAGAATGCTTAATTATGATCAGGCAGAACTAGACAAAGAGGAAGTCAGATAAGCAGAATAAGGCAATTTTGCATAGTTTAAAATGGACGGTTTGTGTTGGAATTGTGTCCTGTCATCCTTTGACCATATGTATTCCATCTGCATGCTGGACAAATAATCAGAGAAGCTGGACTCTATTGAAAAGAATGGTGAATCAAGAATGGAGGAAGGTTTATTAAAATCTGCCATATGCAGATCACAGTCTTGCTTACAGAAAGTAAAGAGGATTTGAGTCCCTTACAGATGAAGATCAAGGACCCCACCCTCCAGTAAGAATTACAGTGTAAAGAAAAATAATTCTCATAAAATGGCAAATTGACAACATCCTGATAAATGAAAGAATTGAAATGGTCAAGAATTTCATTTTATTTGCATCTACAATCATTGCCCAAGGAGGCAGTCAAGAAATCAAACCTGTATTGCATCGGGCAAATCTATTGCAGAAGACCTATTTGAAGCATTCAAGAGAAAGGATGTCACTGTAAGAACTAAGGTGCCCTTGACCCAAGTCATGGTATTTAATTGTTTCATATGTGTGTGAAAGGGGAATACTGAGACAAATAGATGAAAATTGATTTATTTGAATGACCATATTGTTGAAAAATATTGAAAGTACTATTCTTTGCCTGGCAGAATAGATAAGCCTATCCTGGCAGAAGTACAGCTAGAATGCTCTATAAAAGTGAGGACAATGAGGCTTCATCTCATGTATTTTGGACACATTTTCATGAGGATCTAGACCTTCAGAAAGGTCATGACATGTGACAAAAAAGAGGGTCAGTGAAAAGACCCTCTAGGTGATGGGTTGACACAGTGGCTGCTGTGATGGACTCAAAGGTTGAAACGATAGTGAGAATGATTTGTTCTCTTGTATATAGAGTTGCTGTCAGTCAGAAGCACAGAGTTCAACCAGGCCATTTGCACTCTACAAAACCTATAAAAATTACAATTTAATGAAACCAAAATACATTCAGTATTTTTACTCTTGAGTATTTACTATCTCATTTTAGTTTAATTTTTCATTTCTCAGATTACTAGTAAAGTTGAACCTACATTTATATATTTATTAGTGAATAGTTTATCTTGCATTGTGACTTGCGGGATGCGGGTCCCATGCTTCTTTTCTGTTGTTTTTTGCATGCCATTCAGTCTGTCAAACTGTGATCTCCTGAATGCAACATGTCTTCGTCATTTGTTTCTCCTTCCAAAACATACCAAACCGAAACCCAAACTCACTGCCACTGAGTCAATGGCAACTCATAGCTTCCTTATAGGACTGGGCAGAACCACCCCTTTGAGTTTCTGCGATTGTCACTGGTTACAAGACTGGAAATCCTTTTGTGCCTCTCAAGGAGCGACGAGTGGTTTTGAACTGCTGACCTTAGAATCGGCAGCCCAACTCAACCTCTTTGCCAGTATAGCACGCAGCTGGTCCTGATTGAAGGCATGTGTAATTGTACTGTTAAAGTCATGGAAATCTCCTTCCCTTATGACCGTGGTTACTATAATTACCAATGTCACCACCACCATCAGTACCATTTATTTAGATGTCCTGTCTTGGGTGATTGACATATACTGTTTCTAATCTGTATACCACCTTGCTCAATGTGGTCATCATTCCCATTTATGTTTTACAAGAAAAGCAGGTTCTTTTCAACATGGTTCCAAATTGTGAGCATTTTCTCTGCAGCAGTGATTCTCAAACCGATTTTCACATTATAATATCCCAAGCAACTGTTTAAAAGATGGCCCCACCTCCAAACTACCCCATGCTAATTGACGCAGAATCTCTGAGAATGAGCGTATAGAAGTGGATTTTGTATACAAGTCACTGGGTAATTCTGATCCAAAATCTTGGTTGAAAAATGTTGATCTACTGTATGCATCAGCAGTTATTTTCCTCAAAGGGCTAGTTAGTGAAGAGTTTCAGGCCTCGAAGGGCAGGAATTATGGTCTCTGTCCATCCACTTGATTTGTTGCTGTCAAGCAACAGTACCCACAGTCAAAATGCAGGAGTGTATCTGTGTTCCAATGAAATTTTATCTCAAAAAATCAGTAGCAGCCAAAGTGGGCCATGGGCCATATAATTTGCTGACTCTTGGTCTACATCGTTAATATATGAGTGTTCCAGTCAAATGCTTGCATTTGATATTCACTCATGAAATAATAATTTTCAGTGTTTACAAAAATTCTCTGTCTCACCTTAAGAGGTCCTGCTTCTAGGTCTAGACTTACTGGTCATGTTAGTAAGTAATGCAGGAAGTATGGTGAAGAAACTAGATGATACCCAGCTGTCAGCAAAAATAGCATCTGGGATCTTACAGGATAACTTTTCAAACAAGCAGCCATCGAAGTAAGGTGGCAACTAAGTTCATATGAAAGAAATATGCCAGTCTGTGTGATCCAAGGATTGTAGATAATATAATCCAAATCTAAAGGAAGAATGGCATCAGAGCTTAAATTGTGAACACTTGGTTTGCAGATGGTGATAGATGACAATGGAAGTTCAAAATCTATTTGCAAGGTCCACACATGGATTAAGCCTCAGGTGAATCTCCTTGGATCCTTGATGAAAAATGTGAATAGCCCTGTTATCAGACAGAGAGCATTGTAAAGTTGATGATGGCAGATGCAGTTAGGCCCAAATGTGTTATAATTGGATCTCCTTTTTGACCCATTATAAAGCTGTTTCAGTTGTTGCTGTTTTTAATGGGGAAATTAAGGTGGATGAAGCCCCCTGGGCAATCCCCTCTGAACATGTATCAGGGATGTAAGAGACTTGCTGACATGTACAATGCATTGGAAAGTGAAGTATTGCGGATGCAGTTAGGATACAATTTTCACCCTATCCTTTGACTTCCCTTACAATGCATTTAAATTTGTTCTATTTTTAAATAATTTTAAATTAAGTTTTTATCTATGTCTCTTTGTTACTATTGTTAGTTTTTGTTTGCTTATTTTTTTATGTTTACCCTCCCAGGTAAATCTATAGACATGGTAACTGGATGGCTGATTCCTTGGAGCCATGGCAGGGGAGGTATGGGGACATAAGGGTAGTTAAGAATTATGAGTACAAGAATGAAGAATGAAGAAAATGTTTTAGAAGTGATTGTGGCAAAGGTTGTACAACCCCTTTTCATGTAATTGAACTATTAAACTGCATGATATATGAATCAAATGCCAGTAAAACTGCTCTAAAATAACAAGAAAGAAAGTGGACAGGAGACCAAAAACAAACAAACAAATAACAAAAGCAATACAGATACTTTGGTTATGGGTAGGGCATGTGGCCACTTTAGTAAGAGCACTGATCTACTAAAACATGGTCTTCCCAGCAAGTATTAAAAGCTAAGCTGGAAAAGCAGATTGAATTTTATCCCCAAATTCCATAAGATCACTAATGTCTTGCCTCCACAGCTCTGGAAACTTGGATGCCCAAATAGCAAACCCTCCCAGATAAAAGATTGGTAGGAAAGGAAGTTACCCTTTCTCTTTAATACAAGGAATAGTCAAAGGACCCATTCCTTGTGTGTTCCAAATTATATAAGAAGAAAGTGTTTAATCGCATGAGTAATAAGGCGAATGCCTGCATTTATCATTTAATGGTGTGTCTGTGTGTGTCTGTGTTTTAATAGTCCAGTAGTTATAAAATGGAGTCTCTATTTTCTCACTGTCCACTTTCAAGTTATGTGGTGGGTGAATGCAATAAACCTACCCCCCCCCCCCACCGACCTCTTTAACATCCATTACTTCTCTGTTGTCCACATCTAATAGTCTGAATCCTTTTACTTGCTGATGGTTTGGTGATTACCCAGGCTCCCACTTTAGGATTATATCCAAATGCATCTGAGCAGCTGAATTTACTTACTGCTTCCCTCCTAAAAGCTTTTTAGTATGATCCAGCTGGGACAGTTTCATTGGGAGAACCATTATTTTCAGCTTTTTTTTTTTTTGAGATGGGGTGGGGGAGGGTTGGCTTGGGTAGCAGGGGAGAAGGGTGGTGGTGCTGGAAATAAATTTCCCCAAAGATGAAAATGAACTCTGCTCTGTGTAAATCTGCAATATTACTTTTTTTCTCTCCTCTCATTTTTACACCCCCATTTTCACAAATTTCCTCAGCAATGACTCTTCTCTGGAGAAATAGGAATGGTCTGGATTGCACAATTGAGTCAAATCAATATTTAGAGTGGTTTGGACTTTAAGCATTTCACTGGGTTTTGGCAGTATCATTTTATAGCATAAAACCTCCTTTTCCCAGGTAACCTATAATATTAATATTGGACATTATTCTGAGATTTCTATCACCCCACCCCCCAATTTCACTTAGCTCTCAGCCAAGCAAATAGTTCCCAAGAGCTAAAGACAGGCTATTCTTCTGCCACGGCACCTACTCTTTTAGGATAAAATGGAATTACTGTGTGTTCCTAATCTCTATCTACATATCTATCGTCCAGATAGTAGTTTTCAACACTGTAATTAGACACAGGAACCACACTGTGCAAACATAATGCACACACAGGTTTGTAGAACAGCTGTGACAAATGCATAATATGGCAAAATACCTTTGCACTGGTTCTTACAAATTCTAGAGTACACAAAGGTGGTTCCAAATTAAAACAACAACAACAACTTAGGTTGCAGCACTTGAACTATTTCATGCAGGAAGATTATACAGATGGTAATGCCTGGAATGCATCATAGGTAGACTGTTTGGGAGCATTGTCTAATACTAGAAGCAGGCTAGCAACACTGGGAGTCAATTCCTCTTGGGTTCAAATCCTAGCCTAGCAGTGTGATCTCTCATGAATTGTTTTGTCTCTCAGCTTCTCTTTTACATCAGTGGATTTCAACCTTCCTGCTCTCTGACTCTCTGCTTCATCAAACATGATGTTATCTTTGAACGATTAACCCCCCTGGTGGTATAGTAGTTACATGTTGGGGTGCTAACTGCAAGGCCATCAGTTTAAAACACCTTGGGAAAAAGAGGAGACTTTCTATTCCCGTAAAGTGTTACAATGTTGGAAATCTACAGGGCCAGTTGTACACTATCTTATAGGGCCACTATGAGGTGGAGGACACTACTGACCACAAAGTTACCAGTTCCAAATTGTCAGCCTAAAGGGTCACTCTCCGTCAGAATTGACGCTACGCTAGTGAGGTTTTGGTGGATGAGTGGGAATCCAGTCAATGTCATTGATGACCTGCCTAAAGAAAGGAAATCACACCAATTTTTGTTATCCATGAGATGGTCATTGGCTGAATTTAGGAAGTAGCCTGTCTTCCTAGCCTGTCTTAGTCTGACGACATAGTTGAAGTCTGCCCATAATACCTAACCCTGCTGATCTTTGAAACATAGGTGCTGAAGCCGCATAGAAACATACAAGCCACCAAGTATAAGCGGAGCATGAGTGGTGACTTTGCAATTTACAGGGAAAATAGTCAAACACAGGCCTCCCAGGGTTCTTTTGAGGAGTAAATGAGGAAAAGTTTGTCAAGTCTCCTTTGATGACTGTCACCATTGTGTGGTTGTAAAAATGAAAGACATAATCCTCACATCAACCCTCCTCTGGTTGACACTTCTCATCACACAGCAAATTGTGCACTTCCTTGGCCACATTTTAGAGCACAGAAGTCATGCACAGGGCTGCTAACTACGGGATGATAGTTTCAAATTACCAGTTGCTCCATGGGAGCAAAGCTGGCCTTTCTATTCCTGTAAAGCATTATAGTTCCAGAAACACAGTAGCTGCTCTACTGTCCCACAGGCTCACCATGAGTCAGAATTAAGTCAAAACCTCGGAGCTACACATGAATTGTTTCACACTTTACCTCTCCAGTCCTGTATGTATCTCAGTCCCAGAGTCGGTAGGTCACCAGACTCTGTCATTCAGCTTCCTAAATAGCTGAAAAATTCTGTTTCCTCATCTTTCTTCACCTTCCACGCTATTGGCTCTTTTATGGGTTGTATTGTGTCCCTTAAAAATGTTTTGGAATCCTACCTTGAATAGCTGTTAGTGTGTGAACAATTGAACACAGGGTATGTTTTAAACCAAACCACATTTGAGATATAAAAAGGGCAGATAAGGCCCAGAAAAGCAAGCAAAAGTGGAAAAGATTGATGCTGTCTCGAGACCTCCAGAGAATGGTGGGAAGAGTCTTAAACTGAAAGAAGAATTCCCCCCAAGAACAGACAGGAATAAACTTTCCTTAGAGTCAGAAGCCAGAATTTAGACTGGTAGCATCATACACTGAGAAAATTAGTTTCTCTGTTTTAATGTAACCCATTTATGATATTTCTGTTATAGCAGTACTAAGAAACTAAGTCAGACCCCTACTAGCTTTGAACTTTATTCCTGTGAAAACTTGTGAATATAGTTCTGTCTTTAGCTTTGTGGTTGGTTATCATTTACTTTACAGATTAGAAAGTGGAAACACAAGGTGATTTAATAAGTATTCCTGTGTCACACAGTAAGTGCTGTAACTGGACTTCCAACCTAGGCAGCTTGGCTCTTTGATGTTGTGGTTGTTGTTGTTATTGTCCTTAGGTGCCTTCAGCCCATCTTGTCGAGGGACTTCCTCTTGTCTGCTGACTTTCTACTTTATCAAGCATTGCATCCTTCTCAAGGGACTTACTTTCTAGATAACATGTGCAAAGCACATGAGACGAAATTTCACCCTCCTTGCCCTGACAGAGCATTGTGGCTGTCCTTCTTCCAAGATAGATTTGTTAGTTCTTTTGTTAGCAAATGGAATTTTCATTATTCTCCACCAACACCATAGTTCAAATGCACTGACTATTTTTCAGCCTTCCTTATTCAATGTCCAACTTTCACGTGCATATGAAGCAATTGAAAAGAGCATGGCTTAGGTCAGGCGAATCTTAGTCCTCAAAGTAACATCCTTTCTTTTAGTCACCTTAAAAAAGCCGAGTGCACCAGATGTAGTTAATCAAATGCATCTTTTGGCTGATACTTCCATGAGCATTGGTTATAGAACCCAGCAAGATGAAATTCTTGACAGCCTCCAACTTTCCCTCATATTTCATGATGTGACCTATGGGTGCAGTTCTGGTAATTTGGGTTTTCTTTACATTGAACTGTAATCCATGCTGAAGGCTACCACTCTTGATCTTTTAAGCAAGTTTGTCAAGTCTCTCTCACTTTCAGCAAGTAAAGTTGTGTCATCTGCATACTGAATGTGGTTAATAAGTCATCCTCCAACCCTGATGCCACATCCTTCTTCATATAAACTGCTGAGCTTCAGTGATTATTGGCTCACCATGCAGATAGGATAAATATGGTGAAAGGATGTGATCCTGAAACACGCTTCTCCTGATTTTAAGCCATGCAGTTCTGTTCACACAACAGCCTCTTGATCCGTATACAAGTTCTACAGGAGCACAATGAAGTATTCTGGAATTCTTCTTCGTCTCAAGGCTATCCGGAATTTGTTATTTCTCACACAGTTGAATGCTTTTGCAGAGTCTGTGAAACACAAGTAAATATCTTTCTGCTATTCTCTGCTTTCAGCGACGATCCATTTGACATTAACAATGACATCCTTTTTCACTTCCTTTTCTGAATCTGGCCTGAACCCCTAGTAGCTCCCAATTAATGTACAGCTGCACTCAATCTATTAAATGATCTTCTTTGATATTTGCTCTTTATTATCTAAGAATATTGCTGTGGTGAACCAACTGGATAAAGAAATTTTTTTTGTGTGTCACCTGAATTCTATTTCTATCTCAACAGATGTTCTGTCAAAGCTGCTGGGATAGTTAGTTACCTGAATTCTGCTAGAATGCTGAGCTACAGTCATGTGACCATCTCAGAAGAGAAGATGGGTAGTTGATACAGTGGAGTCTGTGGTTGCTGTCTTCTTTGTTGTCTAGAAAGCAGACTTGGGTTAGCTATGAAAGGGAAATACCTAGATTAGGATGAACAGATGCAAAATTCAAATCTGTTTGAACATGCCATGGATGTAGGTCGGTGAGGGGGGGGAATTTCCGGTTTAGGGTAATGCAGGGCACCAGAACCTGCTGGTTTGGGCAAAAACCCAAATAGACATGATGCTCTTGTACTATAAGGACAAATTATGCTCCAGTGAAGGGTCAACTTGATGGAAACAGGAGGCCAGGACTTCCCAATGCTAAATTGTCATTAGCGTTAGACTGAGAAGAAGCATAACACCTGGGTCCGTAAGGTCTTGACCAGGCTTAGTTACTCTTAAGTCTTCGTTATCCGTGTTTTCCTGTGAGCTGGCAATAATCTCTCAACTAATATTGTACATAAGACACTGTGCAGATGCGTAATTTGTGTATCCACCTGTCAGAGGCGATGGGTGTCATGGTGAGAGCACCTCAAAGAGAGCCTGACCTCTGATGATCCTGGTATTTGTTGTCCGCCCAGGGTCTGCCTTGGCATTTCTCAGCTTTGTCTCAGAGAAGTCAGTAGCTGTTATAAGAGCTGATGAGAAGGAAAGGTGGGGTTGGCACCATGGTGCGAAATACCAGAAACAAAAGTGACCTCTACCCTTTCTGAGTTTAAAAGTACAGCATAATCCATCACTCTCTTCAACATTCATAAAGAGTCTTATCATTAATTTTCTGTAGTAACGGATTCTTTGTTAAAGTTCTGTTTAACCCATTCTTATCCTCTCTTATCTGATGGGTAACAGATTTTTCCAGCACACCTCCTGATATTGCAAATAAATACCCTCAGGAATTGAGTTTGGGAAACACTGGGATACTTAAGCAAGAAATTCAACACGGAGAACGCAGGACAAGGGTAATTAACAGGCTGACTAGTGCAGGCGGTCTTCATTGATACATGTTATGTGATTGTCAGGATTCTCCCACATTGGACTATGTGCTGTGTTAATGCAGCCATCAGGTTTCACTTACTCACCACTGTTTCTTTTCTAACCCTTCTCTTGCTGATTGTGTGTGTGTGTGTGTAGGGGAGTTTTATTAATGAATTTCTCAACCTCCCAACATTTTAATGGATCCATGGCAGGGTAGTGGTTATAGTACACAGCTGCTAACCCAAAGGTTAGTTAGTTGTTCCAACCTCCCAGCTTTCCTATGGGAAGCAATGTGACAATCTACTTCCATAAAGATGTCTTGGAAGTCACATGAGGCTCTTCTACCCAATAGGGTTTCTCTGAGTTAGAATTGATGCAACGACAGTTTTTGCTATTTCTTCACATTGTCACAGCATTCCAATTTTCCTTTCACTTTAATGATTATATCTTGTGCATTTAAGACTACTTTTTCCTTTATCACAACTAATGCATAATCACCTTTTCTTTTGATTCTCATAAGAGCTAGCTCATTGTAAACAGCTCATTTCTTATTCCTCTGGGTCTATAGTTTAAATCATTCTTGACCCCCTAAAAACACAGGGGTTTTAATGTTTATTTTAGTTACCTATAGGAAATATGTTTCTTTCAACGGGAAGTTGGTAAAAAGGGAGTCTGGTGCAAGTGATGGCTATAGTTACTCTGTTTCTTTGCATAAGAAAAGGAGTTTTCTTAGTTAGACCTGTTGTTGGATTTATCTCTATTTCTCACCTGATACTCCTGATTGCGACTATAACCCTTTATGGCAGTGATATTCACAATTCTGAACCTTTGAAGACTAGTGTTGTTCTTAAAGGCAGAGAAGTTAATTTCACACGTCAGTTCCATTCAGATCTCTTGAAAATGTTTGGAGTAAGATGTCACTTTGAGGATGAAGGTGCCCCTGACCCAAACCATGGTATCTTCAATCACCTCATATGCATAAGATACTTAGGTAATGTATAAGAAAGACTAATGAGGAATTGATGCCTTTGAATTATAATGTGGGCTAAGAATACTGGAAGCACTGTAGGATGTCAGAAGAACAAAAAAATCTGTCTTAGAAGTACCGACAAAATGCCCCTTAGAAGTGAGGACAGTGTAACTTTATCTTATGTACCTTAGACATGTTATCAGAGGAAAACATTCCTTGGAAAAGAACATTGGGCTTGGTAAAATAGAGGACCATCAAAAAGAGAATGAGCCTAAAAAAGATGGATTGCCAGAGTGACGAAATAATGGGCTCAACCATAGCAGCCTTTGTGAAGATCATGCAGGACCTAGGCAATGCTTTGTTCTCTTGTTTATAGGGTCACTTTAAGTTGGAACTGGCTCAGTAACATCTAAAAATAGCAGCAGCATCTCATCCAGGAAAAAAAAGTGTTTGTGTGTGCCACTGGATGGCACAGTTAAGCTTTTGGCTACACCCAAAAGGTGGTTGGTTTCAATCTATTCAGAGGTGCTTTTGCAGATAGGCTAGCTACATCTGAGAGAGAAGTTTTGAAAAACAGGTCTACTTGGAGACACCTGGAGTCACCGTGAGTTAGAATCACCTTGTGGCTAGGAAACATTTATTTCACAGTGCCCAATGGGGACCAGTCACTATTTTAAATCCCTTCACATACATTTAATTCAAAATTTATTTGCTCAACATTATGCAACTAGTAAGTATCAGTTATTATTGAGACCTGAGCCAACAGATTCTAAAGTATATGCTCTTAACACCTATGATATGCTTCCTTTTCGTTCCTTGCTCACCGCCCCCCAAAAGAGACAAAAGTGTGAGAAGTTTATGCTATCTTGATTTTTCCTTTCTCTGTCATTTCCTATGTATGAGAAAACTGGTAAGAGTCACAGTTCTCACTGGACATTATCCTTCTGAATACGTGGAGAATGTGATGCACAACTTCAAAGAATGGGGGGAGAGAATAGCTCTGATCCCTTCTTACAAGTGTCCTTATACCATGGTGGGCTATGGAAGAAAAGCCTGGTCTTATTTTCTGCCTCCTGGGTTCAGTCCCTCTTTGATTAGTGAAAATTCCTCCGGGTGTGAAAGACTTGGATCAATATTTCTTGTTCCCAGGGTTGCAGTAACTTTGCATTTATTAGTGTATGTATAAGTGTTTTCATGAATATTTTAGTGCAAATTTGGTGGAAAGTGAATCCAGGTTTTGTTTTTTGTTTTGTTTTGTTTTGTTTTGCTAGCTGGAATCTTGCCTTGGAAGTTACCATTATCTAGCTTAATCCCTGAAACAACTTTGCAGGATGTTGTGATTAACCCTGCTTTACAGGTGAGAAAAGAAAGACCCAGAGCACTTCAGAAGTCACTGAGGGCTCACTCAGTTAACAAGTGACAAGCCTAGATTTTGTTGCTAAAGCTCTTGTTTAAGAAGCTCCAATCTCCAGTCCACTCATTTTATTTTCTTACACTTTTTTCAGTCTTCTTGAAGATGCATTTGATGAGTTCCTATTTTATGAACAAGAGCCAAGTTTTGTGCTCATGTAATTCATGAAAAGAAGAAACAGGGGCTGAGCCCCAGTG
>PVJH01009710.1:0-77590 GCA_004026705.1 Nesogale talazaci | reverse complement strand
ATCCATTTTGTCTTCCACTACATATGTCTATTGCTATTCTGTGTAGGCCCTGTAATTGTCCCAATCTTCTCATTGATTATTCCGATAGCTCTGGTTTCTGCATTTAGATCTCGAATCCAGCTTGAGTTCTTTTTTTGTTAATGGGGTGAGGTATGGGTCCTATTTCATATTTTCTGCAGATGCAGATCCAGTTTTTCCAACACCAGTTATTGAAGAGACTTTCCCTTTCCCATTTAATTTTTGTTGGTCCTTTCTCAAAAATCAGTTGCTGGTAGGTGGATGCTTTTATTTCTGGAGTTTCTGTGCTAACCCAGAGGTCTCTATATCTATCATTGTAACAGCATCAGGCTGTTTTGATGACTGTAGCTGTGTAGTAGATTTTGTGATCAAGGAGCAGAAGGCCCCCTATTTAATTCTTCCTTTTGAGAAGTTCTTTGTTTTTCTTGGGCCCCTTCCCTCTCGAGAGTCCATGGTTTGGGAAAATATCTTTAGCAATGACACAAAGGACAAGGTCTATAACAAAACTCATAGAATTTTGCAACCCCTCAATAAGAAAAAAGACCCCAAATCCAATTACAATGTGGGCAAATAGACAATTCCCAAAGGACAACACTCAAATGACTAGTAAACACAGAGGAAATGTTCATGATCAGTAGTCATCCCAGATATGCAAATCAAAACAACCATGAGGTATCATATTACGCATGAAACAATAGCCCAGTTTTTTTTTTTTAAATAAAGAGAACAACCAATACTGGAGAGGGTGGAGAGATCAGACAGCTTACAGACTACTGAAAGATTTGTAAAGAAGTACAACCATTGTGGAAAGCTAAATGATTTTACCTAAAACAATTGAAAATAGAAATACCACAGGACCCAGTGATCCCTTTGCTGGACATTGACCCCAAAGAAATAAGAGACAGAATACAAATAGATGTGTGCTTAACAGCCCAAAGGTCCATCGATAGGAGACTGGATAAAATAAATAAATAAGCAGACAAACAAAAAAGAAAAACTCATAATACACACTATGGAATACTCTGCATCCCTAAAACACAAATATGAAAGCATTGGAACTTCTCATGACATGAATGGCTCTAGATACCAATTTGCTGAGTGAAGTATGAGTCCACTAATACAAGAACAGGCATTAAGACTAAGGTTCTCCGGATATGTATCTTCTAATACAGTCTCCCAAGCACCCGGGTAGAAAGCCTTCCCAGCACTCACAAACCATGGATCACCCCCTTTTATGTACCACTTGGTATCAACCACTTAGACAGAGGCGACCTCACCTCAGCTGGGGTCAGTTTTTCTATAAGAGGGGAGAGAGAGAAGACCATTCAGTTGCTGCCATACAACCTTGTGCTAAAGTCATCCCAAATCAACGAACACTCCTACAAGAGTGATACACCATCTTTGCATATCAATTCAAGTCAAAATGTGGGAAAGGGGCATGTATGTCTCAGAGAAGGTGACGATATTTTTATGATAGGTAAATAGGGAGGATCAATCTCACTTTTAGGGGGAAAAAGTCTAACATTCCTTCTATAGACCCCAAAGGGAGAATGTACCTGGTACTGTGGTCCTAATCAGCTATTTTGACCTGTTTCTATTCAGTCCTCGGTGACATAGGTTGTGTGCTACAGACTACTGGGGCTTTAGCCTCTGGCCCTTTGAGGTGCACAGCATCCTTCATAGACCACACCGGAAAGATTTGATGTGGAAACTCCACTAAGCAAATGACTACCTCAAACTCACCTGTAGCAGATTCAAGGGACCAACATTCCACATGAACTTCAGTGTGAGAAGAAGCAAATGACTGCCGTCTCAAAGAATTGATGATTGTTGGACTTTGGTTAGGATCTTTGCTTTGATGGTGTCTAATGGAGGGTGGCCCAGACTACCATATGTTTAATATTTCAATGCCCACCTTGCTTTCTTATGACATGTATTAGTCTCGGGGGTCTGGTTCTGCCTCTGTGAATGAGTGCTATTGAGAGGCGTAACCCTTCATCAATCCCCATTGTTTGTTTAAATAGTGTCTAGTTACTTAAGGATTGAATCTATACAGGTCAACAGCTCATGTACTGTGGTCTCAAGCCAGCCTATACTTGTATAATTTCCCTTTATCAACAGTGTTTTCAATTCTATACAATTGACTAAATTAATGACATTATCCATAGAATTACTTTATGCCTCAGGGGGATGGTTTATATAATGTTCTCTATTATAAAACGATAGTGATGTCTCTAAAGTAAACCAGAGACATACATGAATCATATGCATATAATTTTAGCCCCAATGTAAGAATAGTTAGCTACTGTGGTGTGACCCTCCTTGATACTCACCCCCATGGAGAGATCACCGAAGATACAGGCGCTATAGCAAAGTGTGGTGAAGAAACTAGATGGTGCTCAGCTATGAGAAAGAACAGCTTCTGGGGTCTTAGAGAATTATCTTCAAACAAGCAACCACCTAAGTGAGAGGCATCAACTAAGTCCCCATGGAAGAAGCATACCAGATTGTGTGATCCAAAGACTGTAAATCAAATTCAAATATGAGGGAGGGAATGGTATCTGACCTTCAGCTGTGATCAAGTGGTTTGCAGAAGGCTATGGATGACAGTGGAAGTGCAAAATTCATTTAAACGAGTCCACACATGGATTAAGCCTGAGGTAAATCCCCATTTATGAGTTGAAAAAGAAATGCTCCATGGCCCCACATTTTCTCTCTCTCTCTTTCTCTCTCTCTCTCTCTCTCTCTCTCTCTCTCTCTCTCTCTCTCACACACACACACACACACCTCTTCAGGGTGAGCCTATTACATCGATTATTGATCATGTTCTTCAAGAATTTACCCCTCCTTTTTCCCCCTTTGCCCTTCCCAGAGTAACATTGGATATTGGCTGAAATTCCAAGCATCTCATCAGACCTCTTTATAAGCAGAGGAAGAAGAATAACATGCATTGATGGTCTTCTTTCAGGAATGAGGGACATTCTCCTTAAAGGCATATGGTCAAGAATATACACAGAAAGCATCTTGCTGCTGCTATAGCCCAGGGTGGCTTATATCTCCCCATGCTTCAAACACTTTGAATGCTCTCTTCCTTGGACTATGCTCCAAGGTCCAGGGGTAAGGTCCTTGTGGAAAAACCTTGAGTAAGTTTCTGACTGCAGCCTACATGACTCTCTGCCTTAATTGCCTTTCTAAGGTTCTCCTCAAAAGTTCCTCCAACCTGGATTTCTTTGACTCACATCTCTTCTCTTGGGTTCTTTCTCAGATATTGTGGCGGTCATGTACTCATGTCAACTTCATGATGAGGAGTGGAGGGGTGTAGTCTAGCCTGTCAATCTGGAGATAGTCAATGAGACCTCTATGTGGTCATGGCTTTCTCTGAGAATTCTGGGAAATCTCGTGGTTCTACAACCCCCCTGGGAGGTGAGAGACTTGGAGCAGTCTCCAATGTCTCAGTTCCTTGGAGATACTCAACTGACAAGACAAGATGGCAGCATAGACCTTGAGTCCTAGGAACTGGAGGAGAAGCCACACGGGCTAACCCTGATGGAACTAGACATCTGAAGCTGGAAAAACCAGAGAGACTCTTTGCCAGTATTGAGATGCTTCTACTGCCAATGGATACTGCTGAGGGACCCTGAGTCCTGGAAATGAGGAGCCATGGGGGGACCCCTGTCAGCACCAGAATGCTTCTACTGCTGCTGTATACACAAGACTCTGCACCTACTGACTTGTGATTGTCCTGGTGTCGTTGCATGTGCTTTGTGAGTTGGAAGGAGACTTTATAGACTGGTATCAGATATATGGGCTAATATCAGACTTACGACCTTGGACTGTACTAGGTTGGGATGCTTTCCCAATGTGCCATTCCTCTTCTATACAAACCTTTCCCTTATATCTATATGCATGTTTATGAATTTGTTTCTCTAGTCTACCCGGACTAACTCAGATGTGTTTCTCTTTTGTAGTCCTCCTGTATCTTCATGCAGAATGGTACCACTCCTTTCTCCTTTGTGGTGTAGCTATTGGTTTGGTGTTTATATTGGAGATAACAGGTGCCCAAGCAAGTTGAAGTTGCCCTGGGAGAAGTTCTCTTTTCCAACCACTCATGGCTCTAGTTCCCTCTTCATCAGGGTTCCTTCCCCTTTTTCTACCCATGTTTAATTTGCTAACAAGTATGAGGCACCCCAGCGACCCCAGATAATGCTCACTGTCACCTGGACCCTTGACGACACATGGCTCTTTTCCATCTGCTTTCTTCTGTGTTGCAGATTTAAGGGAATCAACTCTTCAATGCTGTCAGTTCTTTGTCTCCCACCCCCAGGTTTGGCTTTTGACTTTTTCGGTTGTTCAGAAAACTGGATCCTCCCTCATCTGCACTGGCAATCCCTGAGGTCTTGGCAATTTTTCTCATCATCAACAAGCAATCAGCGGCCACCCTCACTCTGTGTCTGCAAGCAGTCTTTTTTTTTTTTTTACATTAAAAAGATGGACTCTGACTCAAGTTGACCTGTGCGCTACAGGGGCTCACTGGCTAAATTTTGGATGCTGATTGACAGGCTTTTCTTCCACGATATCTCGGGGTAGACTCAACCCTCTATTCTTTTGGTTAGTAGCCAAATGTATTAATTGTCTGCACCGATAGCAGCTCCTCATAAGGCATTATTAGAGCAAGTCAAGTGGACACAACTACGGGCGGTGAGTGGCTGTCAAGCCTTTCCCTCCCATGCTTTATTAAACTCAAAGAATACTAATCCATCTGGTTGGTAAGCCCTTTATAACATGCTTAGCTGCCTTGTAAGCCAAATACCTTTCATTATTTTCTCTCAGCTTCTGAATCCCCTCTGATAGTCTTGCCTGTTTCTCCTTCCAGATTAATCCCATAATTTTGCTTAGTTCTAGGAAACCTGTGGCTGGTTGTATGATTGAAATGGAATCACAGTCATGCTTCCCTCTGTGAAAATTGACATCTTTATAAAAGTCACAGTGGTAAGAGTAGTGATATCAGGGGAGTAGTAGAAAAATGGGGGTTAGAAAGGGGGCATCAATTATAAGGATCTACATAGAACATCTTCTCCAGGGTATGGACAACAAGTAAATGGGTGAAGAGAAGAGACATTGGACAGTGTAAGATATGACAAAGTAATAATAATTTGTAAATTATCAAGTGTTCCTTGGGAAGGGGAGGGGGGAGGGAGGGGAGAAAGTGAGGAGCTGGTGCTAGGAGCTTAAATAGAGTTATGGGGGACTTATGGGGACAGCAGATGTACAAATGTGCTTATCATACAATGGATGCAGGTATGGATTGTGATAAGAGTTGTCTGAGCCCCCAATGATTAAAAAAAAAAAGTCACAGTGTTCCTATAGCCAGGAAATGAATACCAATTTCTACCTATCCTAGCATTTGTTTTTTGTTTTGTCTTGTTTTTTTTTACTTCCCAAGAGCATGATGGCAGAAACTGCTGATGCTTCCCATATCCTCTTGGCCTGCCTGAGTTTACCTGTCACTGGGGCGCTGACATTATCCCATCTTGAACGCTGCATCTTTCTTCGCTGCTTGAGGTCTTTCTTGGGCCCCAGCTGAGTTTGCTCTTCCCTGCACAAAAACTCAAATCAAACTCATTGCCGTCAAGTCAATTCTGACTCAGAGAGGTGCTTTAGGACAGGGTAGAATTGCTTCTCTGGGTTTCCAAGACTGTAACCCTTTTTATACCCCCATGGTTTATTGGCCCATAATTCACATATCATACAATCTAGAAGTCCAGTCATATCAAGAAGAATTGTACACTCTTCACCACAATCAGTTTTAGAACATTTTCTTCATTCATATTTTTTTTGGGGGGGGGCATCACTGCTCTCCGGTGGTGGGAGTAGGAGGCCCAGCCCCACTGCTGGAATTGAACCTCCGTCCCAGTGGGCCGCAGTCCCGCGCACAACCTCTACGCCACCGGGGCTCAGCCCCATTTTCTTCATTCTTACACTCATCATTAACTCCCCATGTCCTCCCAACCGCCATACCCACGAGGAACAACTAATCTAGTTACTGTGTCTATAGATTTACCCATCCTGGGTTTCATATACAGAAAGGCACCTCAAAAAAAAAAGCACACAAAAATAAAACCCAAATTAACAATAAAAAGTAAAACAAAATCCTCAATCAAAAATAAAGCTGAAAATGGCCAAAATGAGAACAGATTTAAACAGATCATAAGGGAGCTAGCGTGTTAAATTTTAACCTAATTGCATCTGTAACAATCCACTTTCCAACACTTTCTTCGTGATACCAAGGCTATTCACATCCCTGGTTCATGGTCACAAAGGGATGGGGGCAGCACAGGTTACCACGGACTTAATCTTTATCCGCGTATCTTTCCCTTTCATTTAAATGAAACATAATGAGATCAAATGATATTACCTTTTGACCTAGCTGCATTTGCCATAATCAACTTTACGATGCTCTCTGTCTCATAACAGGGCTATCCACATCCCTTGACTATGTTCAGAGGGAATCCACCAGAGGAACTATGACCCCGCAAATGGATTTTGGGCTCCCACTGTCATCTATATCCTTCTGCAAAGCAGGCATTCACAATTTCTGCTCTGATACCATTCTCTCCTTCAGATTTACATTATTTTATTTGCAATCCTTGGATAACACAGGCTAGTGCCCTTCTTCCATGTGGACCTAGTTGGTGCCTCACTTAGATGCCTACTTCTTTGAAGATAAGCCTTTAAGACCCTAGACACTATCCTTTCTGATGGCTGGGCATTTTCTTCCCCACACTTTGCTATAGCAAAATAGTCTCTTCAGAAGGGCAAGTAGCAAGCGGGGTCATGTTATAAGAACTAATTGTTCTTATATTGGGGCTAGAATTGAAGACAAGTCCAAAATCCATTCATATACTACAGTTTATCTATGTCTCCAGTCCACCTTCCAGATATCACTGTCATTTTGATGATAGAGAGCATTACCAATCAACTCCCTGGTGCATCACTAGCACTGACATCAAATCCATGCAGATTCATGGCCACCCTATAGTTCAGGGTGGCATGACCCCTCTGGAGGCTGTAGCTCTTTATGGGAGTAGAAAGCCTCACCTTTCCCCTCTTGTTCCTCCCTGCATAGTAGCACCCCCAACTCTCCAGGAGCTGATGCTTCTCTGACAAGACTCATCAGGAGGAGATTGGTGTTGCTTATAACTGCTCCAGGTTCTTCACCCTGGAGTTGGGTGACTGGAGGCACATCCCCACCAGACCTTGGAAGAGCCCCGCTGCAGCAGAGTCCCACATACTTTCAGCGGTAACTGGTTCATGACCCTGTTGACCTTCAGCCCATTCCAACTCATGAAAAGTCCTTGTTGAACTGTGCCCTAGACTATTCTTGGATGTGATCTTTGTGGAAGCAGATCACCAGGGCTTTCTTCCATGGTGCCAGGGTGGGTCCGAGATGCCAACGTGTACGTTTGCAGTCAAGCACAAACCACCTCCCCTACCCAGGGACGATTGTTTCACAAACACTCTTTTTACTGGCTTTTCTTCCTTCTGTGCTCAGACTCCCCACTTCCTCACTTGTGCTTCCTGGAACAATCTCTTGAATAAACCACTTTTACCCAAGTCTCAGCGTTGCCTTTTTGAGAAGCCATATTAAGAAACGTACATGGTATTGTTTTCTTTAGAAAGGCCATGCACATCCCTCATACTAAGCCTAGCTACTTTGATCCCTTGAGTTTCTGCATCTGTGTCTCATTCACTGGGATGCTGACTTATTGCCGCCATCTTGGACAGAGTAGAACTGTCCCTGAGGGTTTCCCAAACTAATGTACATACTCGAGTATAAGTTGACCCGAATACCAGCCAAGACATCTAATTTTACCACAAAGCTGCATAAAAATGTATTGAAAAACTCGGCTTACACACAAATAAATATGATACCTATGGGAATAAGAAAAACCTTTACCTTTCTCACTTGGAGCTGCTGGTACTTTTGAACCACGGACCTTGTAGTTAGTAGCCCAGTGTGTAACCATTAGCTACCAGGGATCCTGCATCTGTGTAGAGCTCTTTTATTACCAGAAGTTTGGCTGCAATCCTTCTCAGATTAACAAGACCTCGGGGTACTACCTTGCAAATGCCTGATACTTATCGAGAGAAGAAAGAAAGCTTCTAATTCTCCATTTCAGCAAGCACTCCTCCAGGAGAAAGTCATGTGAGCATCTTCCAGTAGGAATTATCCAGATAGTCAGTAAAAGGGAGGAAAGTTAAATGCTTGAGTTTCAACTCCAAGACCAGTGGATTGCAGAGAGAAAGCTGAGGCTATCGGTTTCTGTAAAGATGCACAGCTTTGGAAACCCTGTGAGGCCACTCTACTCTAGTGTCACTATGGCTGTGATGGGCTTGTTAGCAGACGCTTGTGATGGTGTCTTATGGCATATGGCCAGGAGACACACGTGACCAGTATAAATACAGGAGAAAGCCTTGCCCCTGCACAGATGATGATGATTTGAGTACAAGGGGGTAGGATTTACATATTTCCAAGAGTGTAAATGCCCATCAAAGCCTTGTAAACCATGTGTCTGTATAATCCTGAAGACAGGTTTTGCCATTTGACCACATTCCTTGCAAAAAATTGACTTTATTTTTTTTAATGTGGACATCTTTAATTTGTGGCAAATATATAGAGGTGTAACATAATTTACTATTCTCCACATGTATAATTTGGTGGCATGAGTTAAGTTTACCATGTTGTCCAGCTGCTCTTTATTCATAATTTAGGGAAGGGCAGTGAGTGATGCACAGATAGTTCTCCTTGCATCTATGGCTGGCTGTGTTAGTCTGGGTAGACTAGAGAAACAAATTCATAGACATGCATATGGATATAATGGAAAGGTTTATATACAAGAAGAATGGAACATGGAGAAAGCATCTCAACCCAGTCCAGTCCAAGGTCATAAATCCAACCTTAGCCCATATATCTGATACTAGTCTATAAAGTCTCCTTCTGACTTATGATGCATATGCGATGACACCAGGACAGTCACAGTTCAGTGGGTGCAGAGTCTTGTGTGTTTGGTGGCAGTAGAAGCATCTTAGCACTGGCAGGAGTCTCCATGTGGCTTCTCCAGCCCCAGAGGTTTGGCTCCATCAGGGCAAACCCATGTGACCTCTTCTCTGGCTCCTCCATTCTCCAGGAATCAGGATCAATCAACATCTCGTCTTGTCAGTAGTTTATTTCCCAGGAACTCAGTCTAATCTCCAATTGGAAAATACTGTGAGTCTTCCCAGAATTCTCAGGAGAAAGTCATGCCCAGACAGAGACCTCATTGACTATCTCCAGAGTGACAGGCTAGATTCCACCCCTACACTCCCAATCATGAAATTGACACCAAGTACATGACTGCCACACTGGCCCTAGGGGGAGGGTCCTCAGTTCAGGAAGTGGCTGGGAGAGACTGGCCCCTGAAAGAGGCCCCTTGGGTTTCCGGCACTAGTCACTAGATCACTCTAGGGGGAATACCTGTGTCCAGGGACATGAAAGACTGCTTGCTTTTCAGAGACTGTTCTGGGCAGCTGTGCAGGGAAGTCTGGCAGCTTCTTCATTTTCCAATCTGCTTTAGCCCCGATTTGTCTCTTCCGAACATGTTCTCGCTTTACTTGAAGACATATTCTGTGCCTGGGCCTCTCCTCCTCAGAGGGCAACCCTGTTCTCTCCCTGGGAGTCCTCTGATGCTATGTTTGCCCTTTAAGAGTTGAAGATTTTCCAGGCTCGGTGTTCCTTAGACATGATACTCTGGTGGCCGCCCCCCCTCCCCGCCCCCCGCCAATCAGGAGAAGACTTTTTTGAGGGCTGGCCAGCAAAGCGTGACTTGGTAGCAAAGTCAGCTTACCTCTGGTCTTTCTCTCTCCAGGTCCAGCCCCTCTGCCCAATTGTTGAGTCTTGTGTAAGAGACTGCTGGGAAATGGAGGAAATGAAGAATTTACCGCAAACCTTAGATGTCACAGGGTTTCTAGTGAAACTGAGAGAGGAAGGAGAAGTGCCCTCACTTCTGCCTGGGGCACTGCATGACTGTGAAGCTTGGGTGGTTCTCTCACACCTAGAAGTTTCCAGAACCTCGGCAATGGTGACCTGGTGTAATGATCCCGTGTTGGAAATCCTCACCTTGATGATGTGAATGAGGGTGGATTTGAAGCAGTTACACTCATTAGGAGCCCTGGCAGCACTGGGCGTTGTGGGTATTCAGTTTCACACTGCAAGACGAGTGGATCAAACCTCCTAGCTGCTAGGAAGGAGAAGGATGAGCCTTTCATAAAGATTTCCAGTCTTGGAAACCCTGTTTAGAGGTGTAACTCCAGGGCAGTGAGTTTTGGATTTTTTTTTAATGTTAGTGAGACAGAATCTAAAGGGTTAGGTAGTATCACAAGGTTTTTCTTGGAACTAGAAATAGGACTAAATCAGTGAGCAGAGATAGGAATCTCCTAACACCAAGAAATTAGAATGGGTGTTGGAACATATGGGTCTCTCCTGGGACATCCCTCTGGTGTTGTTCGGTGCCATCAAGTTGGTTTGCACCCACAGGGACCCTGTGCACCGTCCTCACAATAGTTCCTACACCAAACCTATTGTTGTAGCCACCGTGTCACTTTCTCTACCTCGAAGGCCTTCCTCTGTTCTGCGGACCATCCACTTTACCAAGCAGCATGTCCTACGGACCTGGTCTCACCTCACATCATGTTCAAAGTATGTAAGATGAAGTCTTGCCATCCTTGTCTCTAAGGAATACTCTCACCACTTATTTCTTCCAAGAGTCTGTCCTTATGTCAATTAGACATTCCTAGTGATTGGTGAAGTCAAACCTGTCCGTCACGTCACAGCCTGACGCCTTCTCCCAGGGCAAGATGAATCTCTCTCCCAGAGAGATGACCTCTCTCTGCCTTCTTGCCTGCTAGAACCCAGCCTGCCTTGAAGGGTGGGCTCGTGTGGACTGTCTGACCCTGAGAGCTGGCAGCCCCTGCCATGCTCCCACTGACCGTCGTGGATCCACATTACCTTGCACCCGCCGGCCTGCGATTTTCTTGTTTCCTGGTTTGCTTTTCTGTCTCACCAGCCTGTGGCTGTGTGAGTCTGAAGAGGGACTTAGAGATCACATTAGCAGATGAGAAACTCAGATTGAGCTCACCTATCTTTAGTGCTCTTTCCTTCCATTAAGATCCTTAGCACTCTTCCTGTAGAGTGGAGGCAATATAAAGAAAGCTATCCTTGATAAAATCGTTTAACAAGAAGACTTATTTCCTTTTTGGTTTTCTTCCCCCTCCCTGTCAAATACAACACCCTCAAAGCTCAAATAAGATTGGTTTGTTTCTAGTCTCATCAAGGGTACCCTCCACATTAGAAAGGGACCCTGTTTCCAATGGACTTCAGGTCCTCAGATGTTGGGTTTGTAAGGCAAATCTTCAAACACTGGGTGACATCACTCCTGGTACAATGTGTCCACCCAGCCACCGGGGCTGGGTTTTTCTTTCAAGGACAATGGTAAAGAAGGCAACAATCCTCTGTGCCTTCAGCTGGATCTGTGTCTCTTGGCTTTCAGCTTTTCCACCTGTCACTCGGACCACACCATTCTTTTTTCTCAAAACTCCCCCATGGTATGACATCCTCTGGTTGTTTCACACATTAAAATTCTAACTCTGCACAGGTGGACCCTCTCCCAACTTACAGTCTCAATCTTGTTTCGCAGTGTGGGTTATTTGCCTTGTGACATTTCCTGTGAGAGGGAGGCATATACAGATTTTAAGTGCTTTAATTTTTAGAGGACAGCTTTTAGTTTGAGTGCAGCTGCCTGTCAAGACTGAACTAAGAGCTGGGTCAGTTTTAGGAGAATTATAGTCGCTTGGGCCAAGAGTGGAAAATGCCAGAACAATTTCAACTGAGTGGCATCTAAAAAAAAAGAAGTTAATGGAATATAGTGGAAGCACCATTGAACAGCACCATTAACAAGATGAATGTAGGAATGGCTAGAACTCATCTTGAAGTTGATGTTCAGGAGGGCTCACTCATTCCCCCTTCCCTCCACCTGCCCCCACCCATTGAGAAAGACAAAGGAGGTGATGTCAGGTTGGAAATGTTACCATTGGAGATACTCAGAAATTTTACCCTGCAAAATCGAACCTGATGATTGTTCATATTTTGCTCTGATTTTCTGCCAGAGAGAAGATCCTCAGGCTGGCATGGGCAGTGGAGTAGGGCGCCCGGAGGTACAAATGGACCAGGACTGAGTCAGAAGGTCCTCACTTGCTCTAAATGCATCCAGCACACCAAGACCTCCAAATCTCAAGGGAGTCAATGCTTGGGCAGAGTGAGCGATGCCCTGTGGCCCCAGCCCCAGTCCCAAACCTCCACCTTCTTAGAAATGTCCAGAGATGTTCAGGTTGTATCTAACCCTGAAGCACACTTTATATAAGATGGTCCCGGTTGGTCCAGAATTGGAGTATTTGAACCGATTTCCCCAGGTGTTTTAAACCCTTTAGGGGCAGAGGTGGTGGAGGTGGGACACCAGGCATCCACTCTTTGGTCTGTAGATCCAGATGATGCCCATTTGGGCTTGAGAGTGCTCTAAGGGAAGTAATGGCAAGGGCGAGAAACCCCTTCATCCTAACTCAAGTAAAAGGTAGTTGGTGTTAGTGAAACAGTAGATGGATGATATCACCCATACAGTAAGCAGCCAGGCTTCACTGGGTTGGCTGCCAATGGGGACAGAATCAGATCTGAGCCTATCCTCTCTCAGTCTTTTGAGAATGCAGGATCTCACAACCCTTTCTCGGACTGATGGTCTCATTTACCTCTTCACTCCTCTTTCTTTTCTTTTTCTACTTCTTCTTTCATTTGGTGTCTCCTGATATCGTGGCTGATTCAGCAGTCTCTAATTTTTCATTCCCATCTCTACCTCTCTACAGTTTTTGAGAGCATGGCATTGTCTCTCAATAAATGTTGCACGGATGAGTGAGTAGCAGTTAACCAGGTAATTTGATCCATCTGAGCTGTCAGATCCACCCCAGTTGGAGAAACTCAACCTTCTTTCCCTCCATCCAGTCCCAGCCTTAAACTTCCATGAGCATACACTAACTTTAACCGGGAGGCTCTCTTTTCTAATCACGAGTTAATAATTCTAAGGGCCAATGTCAGGACCAGATTCTCCTCCCTTCAAAGTCTTGTCTTCAAGGATTTCACTTGTTTGTCTGCTCCTTCTATTGTTTCAGGGCACGTTGGCCTGATGGATGTCAATACGTTCTCCTTCCCAGCCCCTGTCTTCACGTCCTTCCTCTGCCCGGTTTAGATTTCATTGTCCAGCACCATATTCATGCTTTGAACTATCCTGATAGTGGACTCTGTGCTCCTTTGTGGCAGAAGAACTGATCTTCCCAGTTGTAGGGAGTGTTCCTGTCAGGTGGTTCTTGCCTGTCAACCCTTTCAATAAAGGGTTTCAGCTCAAGGGAGTGGCTTTGTCTTACCTACACCCCCTTCTCGTCATTCTGTGACTGGTCCAATGCAGGGCACCAACCCAAATGCATTGCCAATGAGTAGATTCCAATTCCTTGAGGTGTTATAGGGCAAGGTAGGAATGTTCTTGTGGGTTTCCAAGGCTATCTCTTCACAAGAGTAGAAAGCTTGTTCATTCTCCCCTGGAGTGGTTTTGAACTGCTATACAGAAGCCCAATTTTCTTGCCATAACCGGAGACCGAAGGATTATCCTGACTCCAGGGCCTCTATCCACATTGTGACTGCCTCCCAGCCTACCCTCTCCCTCTACCCAACTCAGTTTCCTTCTTTTCCTTCCCAGATCTTGATTCTGAGAGTATTCTTTAGTGAACTTTCTACTATTCTGGTCTGATTCCTGGGGACTGGTTAGCTTCTCAGATTTTTACCACAGATTTCTGCCCCTCATTTCACCACCCACTCACCTACTGTTGTCAAATGGATTCTGACTCAGAGACTACTATAGGGTTTCTGAGACTGAATCTTCAGGGGAGCAGACAACCTCATTCTCTTCCTGAGGAGTGACTGGTAGGTTTGACCTACTCTGGAGCACCACTCCTTAAAAAACCTCAATGCCCCTCAAATCCAATGTTCTAACCTTCCCAGTCCTCCACATTTGAAAGGGAGCTTAAATGGGATGTCACACCTGAGCAGTCGGTCCTGGCTGGAGAAAAACACAAAACCACTCTCAACTGGTCTGACTTCGACTACACACTTCAAGTGGGTTGTCAGAGCTGCCCGCTTCCTGTTGGGTTTTCTTGGTTATGCTATTCTCCCATTGTCTGAGGATGTCATTTCTTACCTTCTCCTCTCCTCTCACATCTCCAGCACCTCCCCCTCCAACCTCTCAGTTGATAAAATTTGCCTTTCATTTCACCGAGAACACAGAAGCTAATATAAGGTTGGAAGTATGGGTCTATTCAGAAGAACGTCCTACTTATCAGTACCTCTCTATCAGCACTTGTACCTACTGTTCTACTCTTCCTCCTTGACAGGAATCGAGTCTCCCCAGATATGTGTCAACTTGGATTGGCCATGCTTCCCAGGTGTTCCGCAGATGTATAATGATGTAACCTGGCAGGTATGGAGTGATGTGGTCTAATGTGATCAGCCAATCACTTATTTGTAAGGGAACTTAAATAGGATGTAACACCCTTACACAAGCTTCAGCTTTCAGAGAAGTTTGTTTGCTTGTTTGTTTGTTTGTTTTGATGGAGGGATGAGGCCTCCATCACCATTTATCATACAACTGAAGAAAGGAGAGAGAAGCAAGCAGAAAAAGAGGGATCTGACCACCGCAAAGAAGGAAGAATCAGGAGCAGAGTGAGTACTTTGCCCTCAGAACTTCTTAGACGCAAGTCTAAGATTGATGCAAAGACTCATGGACAGCTCCAAGGGATTTGGAACCCACGGATGTTGAAATGAGATAAGGACCTTCCCCGAAAGTTGACAGAGGAAGAAATCCTTCCCTTGGTGCTGGCACCCTAAATTCAGACTTCTAACTTTCTCAACTGAGAGGGAATGTGTTTGTTAAAGTCATCTGTTTATGGTCCCCATGTTCTCAACACTAGGTAACGAAGACACACACCTTTCCAAACAATCAGTGTCCTTTGCCCTGTACTGGGGGAGTCCTGGTGGTATGGTATAGTGGGTTTTAGTGTTTCCAGCTGATCATGAACTCAGCAGTTAGAACTCATCAGCTGCTTTACAGGAGAAAAATTAAGATTCCTTCTCCTCATAAAAATTTACAGCCTCAGAAATCCACAGGGACCAGTTCTACGCTGTCCTATAGGGCCACTGTGAATCAGAACTGCCTCGCTGGCCGTGAGTTTTTGGAGTCTGGTACCCTGGATCCAACATTTCTTATCTACCCACAGACTATTTTTCTGAACAGTCCTTGGGTGATTGGTGCCAAGAGTTTGACTGCTAACCAAGATTGGAAGTATGAGTCTAATTAATCAGAAGAACGTCCTACGAAAATCCTGGTGATCTCTTCCCAAACATTCCCAAGCCCCAAACTAACTGCCATCAAGTCAGGGCCGACTCATAGGCCAGGCAGAATGGCCCTTATGAGATTCCAAGAGGGTCACTCTTTACTGGAGTAGAAAACCTTGTCTTTCTCTCCTGGAGTGCCCTGGGGGTTTTGAACTGTGGATCTTGCAGTTGGTAGCCCAAGGAGTAACCACTATGCTACCAGAGCCACCCATGGAAAACCTCGTGGAGCACAGTTTTACTCTGGTACACATGGGGTGCCCGTGAGTTGCGGTGGACTTCTAGATAGTGACTATCTTTTTAGTATCTCCTACATTCTCCTTTCTCACTCATGCAATATCAGTTTCTGTCGACTGAATTTTCCCATCAGCATTAAAGCACAATGAAATACCTTCCTTTGGAAAAACCCTGAAAAGTTTGTTTATGCTCAACATCTGCTTTCCCACACTAGCCGTCCTTCCCCACATCCTCTGCCATGAGGCGTTTGCTTGCAGCCACACTGTTGTACTAGCCCATGTCAGAATGACTAGTGAGCTCCACCTTTGACATCCAATGCGGAATTCTCTATTGTTACTGTATTTAACCTCTCAGCTGCATTTAGAGCACTGGCTCCTCTCTCCCCCACCCTTTAAAATGACCATTTCAAGTTTTTCCTTGCACAAGCAGTTCATTAGAAAACAAACAAAAACCATCAGCATAAAAAAGGAAGATAAACATCGTCATCACTCTACCACTTTCAGATGACTTCATGTTGTCCATATGTTTTTCCTTTGCTCAAATAGAATCATTCTTTTCTAACCACCCTCTCCCTGCCCCATTGGGGTCTTCTTTCCACAAAAGGGCAGGTATGCAGTCCCACTCCAAATTATAGCGGCTACAGAGCATCTTTGCAGGTAAATTGCATTACAGCTAAGTGAAACTGCCAGGAGTAAAACCTGTGTGATGCATGCTCGAGAACTTACGCTTTTGAACCACTTAGCCAAAGTGGTTCTGCCACTTACCCTCCCACAAAAGTATGTGAGGACCTATTACTTTGAACTTCCCTAGCTATCACTTTTCTCCCCCTCTAATTTTTGCAATTAAAAAGGTGAAAATGATATCTAATTGTTTTAATTAATCCTTAAAACTTTTCAGATTGCTTTAAAATTAAGGTCTAGAATCTCGGTTCTTACAAAGGTCCTCCAGAGAAAATGAGAAGGAAGCATTCCCTAATGAGCTTCAAAATCACTGCTTGTTCACTCCCTTTTTCTTCATTATTTGTCTAAGAAATCCAGCTTCTCCTATTATTGTTTTTTACCTCCCATCTCATCATTTAATCTTCCTTTTGACTTATTTTCAAATTGTTTCAGCTATGAATATTTTCTGCCTTCTTTTGGATTGGGTTTTTAAAATATGTTGTCTAGTAATTGTTGTTTGGTTTTTGCTTGCATCCTGTTTATGTTTTATATGATTTTCTATCTATGAAACCCAGAATCGGTAGATACATAGAAACAATAACTGGATTTATAACTGTCTATGGGTTTGTCAGGGGGAGGTTCAGGGGGCTGGACCTGGGAAGCTAAGAACAATGAGCATACGAAGAAAATGTTCTGAACGTGATTGGGGTGATGGTGGCACAAAGTTTAATGTAATCCAACGAGTAAGTAGTATGATATGTGAAGCATATGCCAATAAAACTAATAATAAAAATACAAACAAAATGAACAATAACCCGATCATAAAATAAAAGCTAAGATGGCTCAAATTCAAATTAAACTCACTCTCATTGAGTTCATGTCTACTCACAGTGACCTAGGTGACTAGAAGAACCATATCACTCACTGCACGGCAACCACTCACAGTTGTTGCCAGGGTCTAGCCTGTGTGGGTCTGAGTAAACTAGGGAAACAAATTCACAGCAACTCATAGGTATATGAGAGAGTTTTATATAAAGAGTAAGAGTACATTAAGAAAGCATCCCAACCCAGTGCTGTCCAAGCCCATAAGTCTAACATTAACCCACATGTCCAACATCGATCTACAAACTTCTCCATCTCATAAAACTCATGCAGTGATGGCAACTGCAGGAGGAAAGCCAAATCAGTGCGCGTGTAAGCCTCTCAGCGCTGGCAGGGGTCTCCACGCGGCTGCTTCAGCACCCTGGGCTGCATCAGAGAGGGTCCATGTGGCTTCTCCTCAGGGATGTCTTGCAGGAAGTGAGCCCTGCCAGCTGAAACAGGGAACTGGTTAAGGCAGCTGCATCCTGGTCCGACCACCAGAAAGCAAGCTATTGGCCAGGTTGGCACAATAAACCTGGACAGTCTCAGAACTCATTGTTGCAGCCCCTGTGTCTATCCACTATCATTGAATCTCCTTTTCACCAAGTCAGCCCGATCCCAGGTGATCTGCAGGTGTGAGTGCAAAGCAGGCATTAACTGCTACATGCCAATGAATTCCAGGTGGCGTGTTACACAGCCCTGTAGTTGATATACTGTGGTTAAGATACTGACTCATACCATAGTGAGCCCATTAACCCTGGGTACCCTAACTTTCCTTCATTTTGTTCACCTGGAGAATTCTTTTATAGCCTCCCAGCTCCACCTTCAAATACTGAATCTACTGTACAGTCCTCTGGATTTCCCCTCCTCATCGACAGATAGTTACAATGTCCTGTTTTCTCCTTCCAGCACATAAATACACAGGCATCCATCCTTTCTTCCTGCAGACACAAATACCCCTCTGACTGCCTGGTAACAGACTCTCTAGACACAGGAGCCGCTGACAAGTGTCACCTTCATCCTCAGGTACTTCACAACCTAGTGAGCTTGTTGTTGTTTGTTTATTTTTCTGTTTATTTTGGGCATCACTGCCTCTGGTGGTCATGGGAGCTACCCAGCGCCGCTCCTGAGAGCGGCTGCTGGATTTGAACCGCCAAGCCCGCGGACCGCAGTCCCACACTCACCCGCTTACGCCACCAGGGCTCAGCCCATGAGTTTGTTTTATATCTCCAGCATCCTTATAATGTGGTACCTAGTTTTCCTTTGACATTTGAACTGACACAAAAGTGAGATTTACACCTTATTCCTTTATCGTCGAGCGTTGAGCTGACTCAGTCGAGTTTTAAACATTTTTTTAGTTTTACAGTTTAGTTTCTATTTTTTAACCAAGGTCACACACCTCTAGTGCCCAGTGGAATTTGTGAGGACATCAGCTGTTCTTCCCCTCAGTCCTTCTCCAACTTTCTCTTTTCTAGAAGCAACCACTTAGATCTTTTTTAACTGATGATTCTGCCATTTCTTCTTACCGTCCTCCCAATACACTTCCATGGCTACTCGTCTTACTTATTGAGAGCCCAGGTAGCGGAAATCGCATCAGTGGGTGATTTTCACAAACAAACCTATTTCCTCACAGTTTGGGAAGGACTGCCTCTGGGTGGCAAGTGGCTCTTGTGGCAGGCGCTTCCTTGCTGCCAGCTCTCTATGGGAGGCCTAATGGCTCTATTGAGCTGCTGCTCCCGGCCTCCCTTACACAACACCCTGGCCCCATCTCTGCTTCTTCTGCTTGCTTGTTTAATCTGTTTAATATCTCAAAAGACGCAGACTTGAGGCCACTTTACATGAATTTTCCGCATTAACGGAACAAAGACAACACGTTCCCAAATGGGATTATGACCCCAGTCATAGAGGGTAAGATTCACATCACAGAATTTTAGAGAACACAATTCAATTCATAATACCAATCCTGATTTTTTTCAGCTGTAGACCTGACTCTGTGCCACTGGATTACATGTGAGCCGACAAGAACAAACAGAACAGTTGCTGTCAAGTGGGTTCTGAGCCATGTCCGACCCATGTGTGTCAGAGCAGAACTATGCTCTGTACAGTTTTTTGTGACTCTAACCTTTTGCAAATAGATCACCAGAACTTTCTTTCAAGGCAATCAAAGTATACTCAGATTTAAATAGCTAGCAGCTGGGCTCTCAAGCATTTGTGGCAACCAGGGACTGGACACTGCATTATGGAAAATGAGAATTTCGCTCTTGGCTCTTTTTTGCTCATTCCCTGTACCTTTCCCATACCGCATGCTCTCAGCCTTCTAAAGATATATCGGAATTTTACATAGACCAGAATTTAGCACTAAGTAGCAAGGATTTGAAGATGCTATTTAGATGTGAGCTATGTAATCAGCTGTGTATGATAATAATTTTTTCTTTCCTACCCAATTTTCAGACTTTTATAGAAGGATTCATTACTTAGTTATTGCTTACTTGGTTTTTTCCTCGTCGTGCTTTGATTTTTCTAGCCCCAAACTCTTCTCCAGTTGTCAAAATCCCTGAAGGCATCCAGATACCCCAACCCTCTGCCATCAAGCTGGTTCCAACTCATGGCAACTCTGTGCCTTGACCTTTGCGGGAGCAGAGCCTCACCTTTCACCATGGAACAGCTGGTGAGCTTGACCCACCAATCTTGCAGTCAAAGGGCAGCACTTACCTGGGAGCGCCACTAGGCACACTGGGACTCATACTTTCATCTTCCTAGAGAAGAGTCTCCTGCAGTCTTCTGCCCGCACTGCTCTGCACAGCCATCCTCCGGATTTTACCCTCCTGCACTGTCTGCAGGATGCCCTCGGTCTCCCTGACATGCTGCTTCGCCTCGCTCAGTTCACACTCTCATTTGGATGGAGGGCATCCACCCGAGAAAGGAGACCTTACGGGTAAACATTCTCTTTTTCTTTTTAAAAGGAGTTTTGCATTTCTGGAACATATCCTTATGTACCCACAATAAAGACTTCATTTTTCGTTTGGGTGTGCATCCTAGATTGAACTGTGTCTCTCCCCTTACTGATATGTGTCAAAATGGCTGGGCCAGGAGTCTCAGGGATTTGGCAGTTATGTGGCATTTATAGATACTCCATGATGTGATCTGATGTGCCAAATCAGTAAGGGAATTTAAGGATGGGAATCTGACACCCGTCATCGTATCACAGTCCTGATACAACGTCAGGGAAGTTTCCCTGGGGAGTAGCTGGAAACATCTTTAGTCTGATAAGAGATAAAAAGAGAGAGAAGACAGCAGAGAAGAAAAAGGGATTGTGCACCACCACGAAAGAAGCGCTTGCAGTAGAGTGCATCCTGTGGGCCCCTGTGCAGGGAGGCTTCTAGATCCAGGGGAAAATTAATGCCAAGACACATGGAGGTCTCCAAGAAATGTTAGACCGACTGATGCTGAAAAGAGACAAGGGAGCTTCCTCAAAGCTGACCCAGAGAGAAAGTCTTCCTCTTTTAATTTGGACTTCCACCTTTCTAAACAGTGATAGAATTCACTTCTATTTGTTAAAACTGTGCCTTGTGGTATGATCTAACCTCACTAGAGAACTAAGGCCATGGACTCTCTGGTTGTCTGCTTGTGGTTAAGAGGGGACACAGTGAAGGACTAAGCAGCTGACTGGAAGCTCTGAATGCATGAGTGAGGCATGTCATCTTCAGTTGTCTGAGTCCTTCCACTGGAAGTGTCTCTATTGGATGGTGGGGACCTCAAGCCTGGTATCCTGGGAACTAAGTGAGAAACACAGCATCCAGAATGCCTACCCCAAGGCCACGAAGTCAATTCTGACTCACTGGCCCTTAGAGGATCATGTAGAAATGCTCTCCAGGGTTTCTGAGGCCATCAACCTTTAAGAAGCAGGCAGTCTCGTCTTTCACCCTTGGAGTGACTGGGGGCTTCCAAGTGCCAACCTGGTGGCTAGCAGCCCAATATGTAGCCCTCGGCTCCTCCAGGGCTTCTTCTAGAGTGCTGACAGTGAGTTAGTTCTCTTGGTTTCCTGGTGGCAACCCGACTTTCCACACAGTCAGATGTGTTCTATTCTAGATAACCTCTCTTCACCCTCTCCAGTAACCCCAATCTTCTGCAGGCTAGGGCAGAAGATCAATGACCTGGCTGAACAAATTTGGGAAGTCCGGAGCTCTGACTATTTCTTAAGACAGTATTTCAACCAGTCCTGCTTCTGACTCTATCAGTTCCTCTCACTTCCACTTCCAGGGAGCTTTGCTGCCACCCACCTCTCACCAACAGGGGAGGCAGGGCAGGCTTTGGGCTTCTCACAATGCTGGAAGCCAGCTTTCTTGGATCAATTAACCAAGTTTCATAAACCTCTTTCTAGTTCCAAAACGCCATTGCCGGGCTCTCTTCCTCCAGTCTCCCTGCATCTGTCCAGTTATACTTTAATGCAAGCTTCAGATGTCCTTCTTACGTCACATTCTTCCTTTTGCTTCTCCAGACCAGCATTGCTGATTCTTTTTCCTCTTACAGGCAATTCATTCTCTGTCTGTCTGTCTGTCTCTTCGGCTCTGCCCCTCTCATCGCCACAAGTTGGTTCTGACTCTTAAGAATTCAACAGGACTTGGTCGAACTGCCCGGCAGGTTTCTAAGACTTTAATTCCTTATAGGAGTAGAAAGCCTCATCTTTCTCCCTGGCTCCTCCTCTACTTGGAATAAAGTCATGCTCTCCTTTCCCCTGTGTCTACATTCTCTAAGTGATCTTATCTAGACTTGTGCTTGTGAACAATATTTGTTTGCGGGCTCTGTCCACATTTAGCTCTCTAGCCTTAACTTCTTCCTGTTGGAATAGATACTTGAAGGAAATTAGAAGCAAGCCTATGAGTATCTGAGAAGTGGTGTTCTGGGCACAGGGAGGCACAAATACTAATGCCTCGAGGTAGAATTTTCTTGGCAAGATGAGAAAGAGCTGGAATGGTCTTAAGCAGAGGGGACCTATTTATTATCGACTATGTTTCAGAGAGGCTGCTCTGGCTTCCATGTGGAGAATCTTAATAGAATTAAGATTCTATTATCAAAATGTGATTACATTACCCTAAGCTTCCAAAGTGTAGAGGATGAACTTTGTATGTGACACATGGACAGAATGCATCGCTTTCTAAGTCAAAGTCCCTATGATGAGCTTTGCGATAAGAGCTAAATTTATAAGATCCATGTTGAAGAGATGCAATTGTGTCCACAGAGTTGGGTGTGGGTTTGAAGTATAAGTTCTTGAGGAATTTAATGTTCTTTTTGGTGCAGAGACAGGGGGAGGTGATAATAGTGACTTGAGATGGAAATGAAGCATGGATTTCAACCTGGTGCAAGGGTAGGACAGGGCCCCTCAAAGGAGAGGAGAGCTTTATTCCTGTCAGCAGTAGCAATCTCTCCTTTTTTTTCAGAGAACTATCCCTTTCTGTTTGCTGCTGGGATCCCTGTTTTAGCTCTCTAGCCTTAATGTCTTCCTTAACAACTACTTAAAGTAGTTGTCACAGTTGAAGTATACGAATTGGCTCAAAAATGATATATTTCTCACGAATGTTTGAGTTCCCATCAAACTATTATGCAAGAGGGATTGGGAGAAAATCTTCAGTGCCCAACGCTCCTTCTTCCAACCAATCATAAAATCATGACTCAATATCTGAATCACAGAATGCCGAAGAGATGGATGGAAAAAGTCCAAACCTACATGAAATGCCACCACCAGGGGAGAGGCCCAGGCTCCCTTTTGTGCCAGACAGCCTTTAGTCAAAGAGGCCAGCAAAGAACAACACCACCAACAATCAAGTGCTTATAATTAATTCCGACTCTTGGTGACCGTATGTGTGTCAGAGTAGAATTGTGTCCTAAAGGGTTTCCAGTGACTACTATTTTGGAAATCGATTGCTAAGCACCTCTGTGTAGACCTGAAACTCACTTTTGGGTAGCAGCCTAGCATATTATCTGCTAATACCCCCTGGGAACATCACATGGAGGACACAAACCACCAGAAAGGAGTAGCTACATGGGTCTCTGCTATGTCTGAACTCCAGGGAAGCACTACTAAATCCATGAACCCAAGATGCACAATAATGGTATTAGCAAACACAAAACAAAACATGGCTTCCGGAACTGATGGAATTCTATGTGAAATGTTTCAATGAATGGATGCAATGCTTGAGGTAATTGAAAATTTATGGCAAGAAATTTGGAAGAGAGACTTGGCTAACTTGGTCTCTATCTTTGGCTAAGAGAGAACCAGGTTTTCCTGAACCTCTTGATAGCCAGCAACAGTTCTAATGACAAAATTTAAAAGACTGATAATAAGTAATGTCAGCAGGAGGGTGGGGAACATATGTTCTCAACATTGTTAGCTGGAATACAAATGGGTGTACTTTTTTGTTGAGAAATTTGGCAGGAAGTACTAAAATGTTAAGTGTGCCTACTCACTGGAAGCTGCCCAACAGAAACACTTGCACAAATGGGCAGAGATATGACTGTTGTACAGATTATAAAACTTTGGTGTTGGAAAGGAACCTTAAGAATGTCTGGTCTACCACCTTGTCAAGGGGATTCCATCTTGTCAAAATTGGGGAAAAGAGAGAAGACCAATCACTTGAGACTATACAGCATTTGTCAAAGACAAGGCTTTGACAAATCAATGGGCCCTCCCCAAGAATGGAAGGAGAACCTTGCTGGAAAATCATGATGAAACCAGAGGAAGGAAGCATGTACATTTTGGAGGAGACACTGATAACTCTGTTGGTGAGCATGGTGGGTGAATGGGAAGAAATAACCTCACATCAGGAAGGGATGCTAAACCAAGGGGACAACGGACCAGATTTTATGTTCCTGGGTAGATACTATGTATGAGTATGTTTCTACCCAACCCTCAGTGAACCAAATCATGGACTAAGTTCCATTATGACTTTGGACACTGACCTTAAAGTAATCCAGGTCCTACACTGGAAGGAATTAACATAGAGGCCCTGCTGAATGAACTGAGCCCTGCCTCAAAGCTGCCTGAACCCACATTATTCTGCTTTAAAAATGTTTCTGTTGGGACTGAGCCTGGGTGGCTTAATGGTTTAGTGTGGGACTGCAGCCCACTGGCTTGGCGGTTCAAATCCAGCAGCAGCTCTCAGGAGCAAGACTGGGCCTCCCACTCCCACCAGAGGGCAGTGATGCACCCCCCCCAATGTTCCTATTGGGTTTCCCCATTTGTGAAGTACAGGAGGAGTAGATGCATAGAGATAGTAACTGAAGCAAGGGAAAAAATAACTGAAGCAAGTGTTTGTAGGAGATGTGGGGGTGGGGTGGAAGATAGGGAGGGTGAGGGGATTTGGGGAGCAAACAATGAATTTGGGAGAAAGGAGAGAACACTAGAAATGCTTATGATTATACAACTCATTTAAAAAGTGATTTAATCATGGAAGTATGTGACATGTGAATACTATATCAAGAAAATCACAGGAAAAAAAATAAAACTTGACCAATAATTACCATAGGTGAAGGGAAAAGAGTCATTGCATAGGAGGCATTGAGTTTATGTCAATGGTGGTGGAATAATTTGGGAAAGGATCTCAATAGTGACTGTACAACATGAAGAGTATCAGCAATGTACATATAGAAGTTGTGAAACTGGAGAATGTTCTGTTTTGTATATTTTTTGCCACAATTAGAAAAATAAATTACATGAATAACAATGACCACAAGAAGAAAAAGTTCTAGAATTGAATATTGTGGTAATTGTACACTTCTTCTTGATATGATTAAATTACTGAATTGTATGATATGTGGATCTGGTCCAAGGACCTGATAGATGACTAGGCCAAAGCATGTTATTGAAGCCTGTGTCCATGTACTTCCCACAGACTGGAGTTTTTGATGCTTCATAGCACTAGTTGCTGGAATATTAAGGGGTTGGTGAATAAATCTTTGATTGCAAAAAATTCTGGTTCAATCTTGGAGGTTCATCCCAATGCAAAGATGCCCCATACCATATCCCTGACACCCACTGCCTGAGAACTCTGCATCTGTGATAAGCTGTCATAAAATATAGTAACCCAGAAACCCTTTAAGCCATCAAGAGGAAGTTGTGTGACTCTTGGACACCCACTTTCCTCAGTGCCCAATCATACTCTATTTGGAACACTTAAAAAGAAGATGGAAGGAATACATAAAACCACTGCACCCAAAAGAATGACTCAATGCTCAACCATTTCAAGAGGTCTCCTGTAACCAAATGTGATAGCCCTGCTTCCACTTTCTTGCATGAGAGCATCCTTCAATAATTAAGGTTTTACAGGCACAGACTTTGAAAAAAAGAAAGTTTTTATGATGTGGAAAGGGACTGTTACATGCGGGGGCTCAAGTGAAATCTCAACAGATCAAATCCCAACTATGTTATGTGTACAGTGTTTGATTAACAGTAGGCTAATTATTTTACCACCACAAAATTTTATAGTTGATGATTAAAATGTATGTTTATATAATTATTAAAAGGTTGACCTTCTTTTCATACTTTGTGATCATACTATTTTAAAAAATTAACCTGTTTACATATATTTCTGATATTTCAGTGAGTTTTTCCTACTATTGATTTTTTTTGGGGGGGGGCATCATTGCCCTCTGGTAGTGGGAGTAGCAGGCCCAGTCTTTGCCCCTATGAAGCCGCTGCTGGAATTAAACCTCCATCCCAGTGGACCCTAGTCCTGCGCACAACCACTACTCCACCAGGGTTCAGCCCTCCTACTATTGATTCATATCAACAGTTTTTATATTAAAATTTGATTTTGTCTCTTTTGTGTGCAGATGTTTTTGTTTTACCTTTTTCTCCATCTACACACACACACATACACACACACACACACGGGTTTCAAAGAGTTCATGGGAAATTCCATTGCCTTTTCATTCCATTTTTCCGTGAACTTTTTGAAATTTCTTGTCCTAAATGTATAGGATTTAAACATTTAAAAATTCATTTTATTAAGGACTTTTTACAGATCTTACAACACTGCATACATCGATTGGATTTAAACATTTTATTTTTTACATATTTCTCAAAACTTTCTAAAACATTTTTAATTTAAACATCTTTTTCTTCACACATTTATCTTGCGCTTTGTGACTTAGGAAAACTTTCCCCATTTCTTTTTTTTTGGGGGGGGGGCCATCACTGCTCTCCGGTGGTGGGAGTAGGAGGCCCAGCCCCACTGCTGGAATTGAACCTCCGTCCCAGTGGCCGCGGTCCCGTGCACAACCACTACACCACCGGGACTCAGCCCCCCCATTTCTTTTTAAAAAAATATGCATCCATGTAAACAGCTCTTC
Source organism: Nesogale talazaci (assembly GCA_004026705.1). Classification (NCBI taxonomy): domain Eukaryota; kingdom Metazoa; phylum Chordata; class Mammalia; order Afrosoricida; family Tenrecidae; genus Nesogale; species Nesogale talazaci. The sequence continues at coordinate 50,947 of PVJH01009710.1, read as the reverse complement.
TTGTTTGCACTTAAAAGTTTAAATCTTTCCTTCAAATAAAATAAATTTTGGTTAAGAGGAAAAAAATGAAGAAACAGCTCTATTTGTTTCCCCAAAATGTTTAACAGATTGTCTCTCCATATTTCCTTTTATAACACAGATTTTCTCCATTGCTTGAAAATGCCATTAAAAAGATGTACTAGATCCTCATATGTGCTTGAGTTTATTTCTGTGCTTGCTTTGATTCCCTTGTGCTGTCTTAGAATATCATGTAAGAATGGGCTCAACCATTACAATTGAGAGGATGGTACAGGACCACCCAGGGCTTCATTCTGTTGTTCACTACCAGTAGGGACCAACTTGAAGGCAGCTCACAATAACAACTTGATAACATTTTAAAAAATGTATGATTGGAGCTTTCTAGATCACCAGTTGTCTGCCAGTTTGTCACACTGTGGGCTTGCGGGGTGCTGTGAGGGTAGAAGCTTTGTCACTGTATTTCAAATATCCTCAGGGTCACCCAAAGTTAACAGATTTCAGCAGAGTTTCCAGACTAAGAAAACACAACAGTGAAGGAACCAGCTCCCCACTTTGGAGGAAGGAGACCCTGAAAACCTGGTGCATAGCCTTGAAGAACTGTCAGGCACTGAAGGCCTAGTAAATGGAAGCAGAACATTGTTGGAGAAAGTGAAGAATGTGACATCAGGATTGGAGGAAGGCTTATTAAGGGCCTGCGGCATGCAGGTGACACCACCTTGTTTGCTGAAAGCAAGGACTTGGAGCACAAGCCGATGAAAGTCAAGGAGTGCAGCCTTCAGTGTGGATTACAACTCATTGTAAAGAAGACCAAAATCCTCACAGCTGGACCAAGAGGTGACATCATGATACACTGAGAAAAGGTTGCAGCGGTCAAGGACTTTGTCTTGCTTGGCTCCACTATCAATTCTTATGGGAGCAGCAGTCAGGAGATCAAGAGAGAAGTTGCACTAGGTGATTGCAGTCAGATGATTACCTAATTACATTAGATAATTCTGATGGGCAAGACCTCTATAGAGATTTGTAAAACAAGTGTGTTTCTTGGAGGATTAAGATCTGCCTGATTCAAGCCATAGGTTTTCAATTGCCTCACAAGCAAGTGAGATGTGGACATTGAATAAAGAAGACCGAAGAAGAATCTATGTATTCGAATTATGCTACTGGAAAGAATATTCAAAGTACCACGGGCTGCTAAAAGGACAACCCAATCTGTGTTGGGAAAAGTATGTGTAGAGTGTTTCTTGGAGTCAGGGATGGTGAGACTTAGTCTTACATACTTAAGACCAGTCTCTTGAGAAGGACATCCTGTTTGGTAAATTAGAGGGATGACAAAAAAGAGGGAGACCCTCAAGGAGACAGATTGAGACTGTGGCTGCAACAAAAGGGCTCAGGCATAGGAATAATTGTGAGGGTCACTCAGGCCCAGCAGTGTTTCCTTCTGTTGTACAAAAGGTTGCTGTGCTAGTCTGGGTAGACTAGAGAAACAAATCCACAGAAACTCGTATGTATGTAAGACAGAGTTTTACATAAGACATTAGGAAAGCATCCCAACCCAGTCCAGTCCCAGTCCATAATTTCTACATTAGCCCATATGTCCGGCACTGATCTACAAAGTCCTCAAACTCGCAAAACACATGCAATAATGCTGAATGCAGGAGGAAATCCGAATCAGTGAATGCGTAAGCATCTCAGCACTGGCAAGGGTCTCCACATGGCTTCTCTAGCATCCAGGGCTGCATCAGGGTAAGTCCTTGTGACTTCTCCTCATGGGTGTCTCCCAGGAAGTGAGCCTTGCCAGCTGAGGCCAGGAACTAGCTAAGGCAGCCTCACACTGGTCTGACCCTCAGAGAACAAGGAAGGTGAGGCTCATTGAGCCATTTATCTGCTCGCCCTTCAATTGATTCCACATGTGCTTACTGGCCAGGTTGGCACAATAAACCTTAACTATCACAGTTGCTCTGGTTGGGAACCAACTCAATGGCACCTAATGACAATTTAGACAGCTTTATAGGATAGTTTAGTATCTGGTTAGTCTACCTTCCCCTCTGCATTTCCTTATCTCTTCACATATATTTATTCTTGAATAAATATGATTATTATTGTTAGGTGTCATTGAGTGGGGTCCGATTCATAGGGACAAAAAATGAAACACAAGCTGGGCCTGCACCAACCTCACAATCGTTCCTATGTTTGCATGGATTGTTACAGCCACTGTGTCAGCCCATCTTGTCGCGAGTCTTCCTCTATTTGGCGAATGCTCCACTTTCCCAAGAACAATGTCTTTCTTCCGGGACTGGTTTATCTTGATACATGTCCAAAGTACGGGAGATAAAATCTCCTCATCCTTGCCTCTAAGGAACATTCTGGTGGTCCTTCTTTCAAGATAGAATGGTTTGTTCTTTTGGCAGCACATAGTACATCCAAGAGTCTTCTCCAACATCATAGTTTCAATGCATCGATTTTTCTTCAGTCTTCCTTATTCAATGTCCAACTTTGATATGCATGTGGGGCTGCTGAAAATGCCATGGCTTGCATCAGGTGTACCTTAGTCCTCAAAGAAACACCCTTGCCTTTCAGCACTTTAGAGAGGAGGCAGGCAGCGGATTTTCCTAAGGCTATGGTGTGCTTTGACGTCTTGATTGCTGCTTCCATGGATATTGCTTGTGGAGGCAAGCAAGACAAAATTCCGAACATCTTCAACCCTTTTTGAATTTATCTTGATGTTACCTATCAGTGCTGTTGTGAGGATTTTGGCTTCCTTTACATTGAGTCATCATCCATATTGCAGGCTGTCATCCCTGACTTTCATCAGCACATGCTTCAAGTCCTCCTTGCTTTCAACAAGCAAGGTGTGTCATCTGCATGTCACAGGTTGTTGTCAAGCCTTCTTCCAACCCTGGTTGTGTTAGGCAGACTTCTCTAGAGAAACAAAACCAGGAAACATGCACACATGTGTGTAAGTGTATATGTATATCTATCTATCTATATGCATATATGAAGATACCTATGTACACACACAGATTTATACAGCAAGAAGGAATATAACAGCTAATTAGTCCACACAGCAGTACAGTGGCTCAGTTCAACTGAGCCTTTTGTGGAACAGTTATTATACTGAAAGTCCTTCAGTTCACAGAGGTTGCTGGTCCCAGATCAATGAAGAACACAGCAGTGGTTGTCTTCCCTCAGGAAAGACAGGCAGAGTCAGCCAGCAGACAGCAGGGTGGGTCAGCAACAATCAGTAGCTCGGAAGTTTACTGAAGCAGACCTGAATGGGATCTCAAACTCAAGTGATGTGCAGTGGCAGGATCCACCAGCCTCTAGCTCAAGCAATGTACAAGCGAGCAGAATGGCGAAGCTGGCCTTGATGGGGTCTCACACTCTAGAAACATCTACCAGCTTGACATGGCCCATAGGTGGTGGAGCACACCTTTGAGACAAAGAACTAGCTCAAGCAGCAGCATGCTGGCTTGATCACCAGGGAGTGAGAGAGAGAGACTGGATGTCAGCTGTCTTTACTTATCGCAGTTGCCCTGCAATCAAGCTATGACCTGATTAAACTATGTCCGTATGTTCCTATTGGTCTAGTTTATTGGCACAATAAATCTATCACACTGATGACCGCATTCTTTTCTCAGATAATATAGCTTCTCTGATTATTTCCCCAGCATACAGCTTGAATAAATATGCTGAGGGGATGCAACCCTGTGGTAGCACTTTTCTGATTCTAAACCGTGCAGTATTCTCTTGGTCTATTCCCAAACCTGTCCCTTGATCGATGTACAGGTTCTTCATGAGCACAATGAAATATTCCCAAACTGCCATTCTTCTCAATCGTATCCATGGTTTGTTATGATTCACAAAATTGAATGCTTTAGCGTAATCAATCAAATACAAATAAACATCTTTCTGATATTCTCTGCTCTCAGGTACGATCCATCTGACGTCAGCTGTAATAACCCTTCTTCCATAGCTTGTGAATTCAGCCTGAACCCTGTAAATGGACCGTTGCAACCACTGTTGGATGCCCATCGGCAGACTTTTATCTGCATGTGATAGCAATGATCTCGTTGAGAATTCTGTCGGGTGGTCTTTTTGGGACTGGGTACAAATATACATCTCTTCCATTCAGTTGGCCAACAAGCTGTCTTTCAAATTTCTCACCCTGGTAGCATCGAGGTTATACATTGGGCTGCTAACTGCAAACTCAGCAGTTTAAAACCAGCAGTTAGCTCCTCTGGAGAAAGACTTGATTTTCTATTGCTGTAAAGAGTGACAGTCTCGATAACCGATGGGGAAACTCCCGGGATCACTCTGAGTCAGAATTGGCTCGATGGCAGTGAGTCTGAGGCACGATTAGGTAAGACAATTAGAGAGCTAAGATTCACCTACCTCTTATGTGGTCAGTGCTGTTATAAACACTACATGTGTTAACTCATCTCATTTGTTATTATGGGAAGTTTTATTATCTTCATTTTGGATATAGACAGAGCTGTTGCATGTATTAGTTTTCAAGGACTGCCTTACAAATTTTATACAAAGTGGATGCTTAAAACAGTGGATTAGCTGTGCTTTCCCAAGGAGAAAGCCAGAAGTCTGAAATCAAGGTGTTGGCAAGGCCCTGCTCTCTCTGAAGGCTTTAGGGAAGAATCTGTCCCTGCCATTTCCAGCTCCTGATGGCTCAACAACCCTTGGCATTCCTTGCTTTGTAACAGCATCATTCCAATCTCTGCTGCCACTTTCACTGGTCATTGTTTTCCTCTTTGTCTCTCAGACTTTTTCTGTCATTAGATTTAGGGCAAACTCAAAGCCAATATATTTTTTTTCCTAAATGTCCTTTGTTCATTATATCTGAAAGATGCTATTTCAAGTAAGGCCCTGTTCATAGCTCCCCGAGAGGAGAAATTCCAACCACTTTCCTAAATTTGCATCGAAAAATTCAAAATTATTCTTTTGCAATATAGACTGGATTTGCATTTAGGACTGACATTTTAAAAAATGCTCCATCTTCCAGTGATGAACCAAAGAACAAAAGACAACAAACAAGCAAACAAACAAAAATTCATGCCGAAGTCACTGCCATAAGCTGATTCTGACTCCGTGACTGGGGTTTCTGAGACTGTAAATCTTTATGGAGCAGACATAGAGTGAATGGGGTACGTTTTATTGAATTTTCAACTGATTATTATTTGCTTATTGAAAAGTCTTGATCTTTGTATGGCACTATCATAACCGGTCAGTTGACCCTGTCAACTTCCAGTAATATAATCATCGCACCCATAAATTATGAAAAGGTGGATTTCTTGATGTACTGTAATAACCATTCTTATTCTCTGCCAGAATTAAATTACCTAAGGCTTTTAGAACTCCAGTGAAGAAAATGGTGTTAATGACCATTGTTGTTTGTTCCTAAATCTAATGGATGGTGGCCTCAGTAAGTATGGTCCTGCCATTTGTATTGCAGGGGGCAGAAATCCATCTATTACCCTTTGAGTAAAGATGAAAGTAACTAAGGAATAGATATTAGGTTTCATCAAATACTATTTTGCCTTTATTTCTGTATCTGTCCATATAAAATTATACTTTCCAGTAGTCAACCCATGACAAAGAACTGTACTAGTATCACCATCCTGACTGCTGGGTTATTATGTTTGCTAATCTTTGACGTGGAGATGTGTTTCCTAGGAGCTCCTGAGTCACAGGTTTCTTTTTATGAGCAGTCTCAGGCAGGCTTCAGAGGAGGGATTTTGCTGCAACAGACTAGTTAGTGTGAGAAAGAAAAGATCTCACCCGGGGAAACAGTAGTGCTGATGTTTCCTTGTTGGTATGTCTTTGACGACTTGTCTACACTTCTGTTGCCCTTGCTCTAGTCTCATTCTTCAGTTCTTCTTAAGACAATGTTGATCATCTATGTTTTCATAATAGGAGCCCTAGTAGTTGAGAGGGTTACGCCCTTCAGGTTGCCTCTAAGAAGTGGGGTGGGAAGATGAGGCTTTCTGATCCCTCAAAGAGTTACAGGCTTGGAAACCCAAAGGGGGCAATTCTACTGTGCCCTATTGAGTTGGTATGAGTGAAAATGGACCCCGTGGCAGTACACAAGGGGAGAAAGGCTCATCTTGCCATCCATCAAAATACTAGAAATGTAAAGTAATTTATGACTTACTGGGTTAAGCATCCAAAATATAACATCCCTATCCCTTGCAGTCATAACTACTTTTAAGATCCATCTGTAGGCATGTTCTAACTCAGAAAGATAATAAGCAAGGGCATTAAGATAAGTACTCAGGCAAGAAACATCCTGCCCTCCATCCCCGCCTCTGCCCCCCATTCAGAGGCCTCAGGAGATGGTGGTCTTGTAAGGCCAGGCACAGAAGCATCCCCCAATTTAGATAAACAAAGATGCATGAAGCTTCAGGGGATGGTGGCCTAATGACCCCTGGTGAAATGTAGGTATAGACAATTTCGTAATGATACTTGCAAACCTGCCTTCTTAGGGTATCAACTGTGTTGTGTGATTCTTATAAAAATCTGCTTTGGTCACATAACTTAAAGTGTATAACTTGCTTGATTTTTCTCTGGATTTTTGAAGCAGTTTAGAGGAGCAAATTCCTCTGTTTCCTTCTTCTTGTGTTTCAGAATAGAATAAAAAGAGTTTTTGAAATCAACCTGCGTGGCTGATACAGTGACAGGCAATTGTGGATGTTGGTTACCTGGCAACAGCAGTACTCACTTTGTTCATACCCAGTATGTTCTCCTAGAGAATCAATCATTTTAAAGAAGATCCAGAGTCATTATATTGAGTTGCAATGTAGCATTTGCTTGTAATTCTTTACATTTCTTTATTTGTAAATTATTTTATTGCAATACTCTAATGCTACATATCTGGCTTCCTCATCCCTTCCATGGTTAGGTTAGTGGAGGTGGGGGGTTCTGCTTTTTATTTTTTTAAATTTAATTCCTAACAAACCCTAGCCCTAACACAAACTCTAACCTTTAACCTAATCCTGCCACAAACTCAGACCCTCGATTTTCTGCTTTGAAATAGTTTTTCAAGTTAACTCTTACATTTATCTACAGGTCTGTTTTAAAATTAATCTCTGACTTTTATTTAATGACTTCCTTCTGATTGCCATTCAGTTTTTCAAGTTAATTTCCCCCCCATTCTACTGGGAATGAAAGCTTTAGATGTAATCTGCAGATTTTGATATGTCGTATTTTCATTCTCTTTAGGCTTTAGACAATTTGAACCCGTTTAGCCAGGGCTGACACAGCAAAACTAGGAACAGACCCTAATGTTTAAACTTTGGGTGTTCTGGATTGATAAGCAGAACAGGAAGAACTATATGTCAAAGCCCTATTCTCATAGATTGGAAGAAGTATAGTGGAATCTTTTAAGAACCTAATGTGTGAGACTGGATTATGGCAGGACTGGGGGGAAGATAGTAGCACTCAAAGTACTGTGGGCAGTCACCATCTTTGATCAGGGCACCACTGTTTCCAGGACAAGAGATTTGGTAGCTATGCATGGTATTGCTGCTAGGTGTCATTCAGGTGGTTCTGTCGCATAGCAACCGCACACACAACAGAATGAAACATCCCTGGTCCTGGGCCATCCTCACAATTGTGCACAATTGTTCCTATGCCTGAGCTCTTTATTGCAGCCCCTGTGTCAACCCATCGTAAGAGTCTTCCTCTTCTTTGCTGTCCCTCTACCAAGCATGATGTCCTTCTTCAGGAAATGGTCTCTCCTGACATGTCCAAAGTAGGTAAGGCAAAGTCTTGCCATTCTTGTGTCTAAGGAGCACTCTGGCCTTAACTCTCCCGGTATAGATAGGTTTGTCTTTTTAGCAGTACAGAGGACTTTCAAGATTCTTCTCCAGCACAATTCAAATACAATGCAATGTATACGCTGCCCATACTTTTTAGTAGGAAAATTAAGTTTCTGGCAGGGTTTCGATCCACAATGTTTCTGATTCTGATCATTCAAGCTTACTCAGATTTTAAAATAATTAAAGAATCTGTTCCCATTTTATGGCTTCATCCATGATCGCACAGGGAAAAACTGAGTTGAGCCTTGTTTTCTGGGTAATCTGAAAATGAACGTTTCCCTTTCCCATTTTTCATGGTCTTATTGTGTTAGACGGGGCTGTCTAGATAAACAAACCCCACGAGACTCCTATTTGTGTAAGAAAGAGCTTTATACTAACAAGCAAGCTTAGATGCACAAACAGCCCAGCCCAGTCCAACTCAGGCACATAGATCCGATGTTAGCGTGGGCCTCTGCAGGCTCATGGAGCTTACAGGTCTCAGAAAGGTGAATCAGGAAGCCGGGATTACAGGCAGCTCCATGTAGAGGCTGGTGAGTCCACCTTCAGTGGAAGCAAGGCAGGGCATCAACAGCACTCAGGTTCTGGTGGCCTGTAGAGTCCTAGTGAAGTCCCAGGGAGGAGGAAGGTGAAGCGGTCGAGGGCGGCCCACACAAATGACCACGCCTCCCAGGAAGAGCCCTTAAACTCCCACTTGGTTGACAGATTTGACTCCACCCCTAGCTAGGAGTATCTAATTCACACAAAATCTTACAACGACCACAATTATTGACGGCCATTAAAGCTCACGGATTGTACTCTTACTCTGAGAAATTTTGCTAATTGGACAGAATCTTGTAGACAGTGACATAACCTAGATGTAGAAGCGACCTCACTCTAAAAAGTTCCCGCATGCATTAAACCTTCAATCCCCTGCCTCTAGAGCAGCGGTTCTCAATCTGTGGGTCGCGACCCCTTTGGGGGTCGAAATACTCTTTCATAGGGGTCACCTGAGACCATCAGAAAACACATATTTCTGATGGTCTCAGGAACTGAGACACCGCTTCTGTCTCCAGGCAGGTCCGCCCACATGCAGATACACCCACACAGAAATACCGGCATGAGGACTGTCACCCACACGACACCATGCTTCATGACAAAATTTCATTTATTTGTAATTAGAAATAAGTATTCCGCAATATATAATTGCATATTGTTTTGTGATGAATCACTTTGCTTCAATTATGTTCAATCTGTAACAATGAAAATACATCCTGCATATCAGATATTTGCATTATGATTCATAACAGTAGCAACATTACAGTTATGAAGTAGCAATGAAAATAATTTTATGGTTGGGGGGTCACCACCTCATGAGGAACAGTATGAAAGGGTTCTGGCATTAGGAAAGTTGAGAACCACTTCTCTGGAGTCTCTGAGTGGTGCTGACAGATAATTCTGAGTTACAAACGGAAAGGCTGATGTTTCTAAGGCCTCCAGGCTTTCTGTTTTTGTTAAAGTTGTATCAAGAAAACCCAAGGAAGTAGATCTACTCACTCCTTAGCCTGGTCACCAGCCACGGTCAACTTGATCACAATGGGTTTGTCTTTGCTTTGTTTCCCTTCCTTGATCCAAGAGACCATCCATCTGTTCTCTCTCATGGTGACATTGCCTCATATTTTCAAATCGGAAGTGTTTGTTTAAAGAATATTGTACATTACACAAAGCTGGATGAATAGCTTCACGATGCCCTCCCACTCCCAAAGCTCCTCAAATAAGTTCCTACCGAGAGACATGGGAGTACATTTCTCCTTGTATCTTCCCCAAAATATCTTGGTTTTTTGGTGGGTGAGGAATTACATCTAATTATTTTAGCATTAGTTTTATTTGGTAGTGAAACTAAGCATTTTTCAATTTCCCAATCTTACATTGGTTTACCTGTTTGTATTTTTTGCCTTTTTTTTTTTTTAACTCTGGGAACTTGTTTTCTAATTGATGTCTAGTTTGCCAATAACCCAGTTTCTGTTTTATGTGTTAAAAGTATTTTCTTGGTGTCTTATACTTTAAAGAAGTCTTTGATTAGCAGAGTATTTTTTTAAATGCTTCCTTTCCACATAGCTTGTATACCTTTATGAAGATAGATTTTCATTCTTGATGAGACAAAGGGGACGTTTCCAGGCAAACAGGTGTTTTTCTTATGTGGCGGGAAAAGTACAACTGGAATTTCATGATATTAGTTTTTCTTTTCTTCATAATAATGTATTTGCTCGATGCTGAATGTGATAGACCAGTCACATCTCTGAGTCGCTGGACTCTTAACAATAAGTTTGATTGTGACAACACACTGTGTTGGCCAAGACGTGAACATGCCTTGTGTGAATCAACCCATTTCCTTGCAGTATCAGCCTGAGGCAATCAACTTCTAAGCTACCTATAAATTCACAAGAACATGAGCTCGTTGTAACAATCGCGTCAAGATAAATATTCCAGGCAGTCAGGAGAACCTACTTTCTGAAAGCTTTTTAGGAGATGTTAAAAAGGGGCAGACTATAAGCCGTGTGGCTTGGAAAAGTGCATGCACAAGGGGCTCAGAGTGTGTACTCAGCACAAGGTCCAGGGTGTAGGGCTGAGGTGAGTGAGGGGGAGGAGCTCTGTGCCGGGAGGAGGACACATTCCCCCCAGGCTTGCCCTGTAGCCTCTTGCAACCATCCAGATGGCTCCTCTTCTGTGCTTCCTGTTCATTCAAAAAGGTTTGGCAATGGGGCACTTACTTCTCTTCCAACTCTCTCTGCTTTCTTTCTAGTCATTCCCAGGATTCTTCAGCTCATTTCACCTCAGCCTTGGTGTGGAGAGCAAGGTTGCTTTTCCCTCTCCCCTTTCCCCAGGACTTGGCCCACAGAGGAAGGAACAGAGTCATCTCCTCTTTGGGAGGGTTGGAGGCAGCGTTCCCACTTGTACCCAGCCTCTCTGCTTTCTCTCTTCTGCAGGGAACAGCCATCAGTGTTTGGCGTTCTCTACTTACATAACATTTTCTTTTTCTTTTCTTGATCCTACATGGAAATTACTTTCTTTTCCTTTCCCCTCCCACAGCCTCCCCACACAGCCTTCAAAGTTGGCTTCTTTTAGTGTAAAAACCATTTTCCTTGTATGCTTTGTTTTATCATAGTGGTCTTGTGCAATATTTGTCTTTATGAGACTGACTAACTTTGCCGAGCAATGCGTCTCCCATCTGTATCCATGCCAGAAGGGGTTTGACAGTTTCCTCTCTGGTTTTCAGAGATACAGGATATGCCATAGTATAAGAGGTATTTATCCATTCCTCTACAGATGAGCATTTTGACTTTGTCTATCTTTTCGTTTGGCTACTGTGGGTAGTGCTGAGATAAACATGGCTGTACGTTTATTTATGCTTTATTCTTTATTTATTTGTGTGTTACTGAGTAGAAAGATTACTGAGTCATCAGGGAATTCTATTCAAATTTTTCAGAAACTGCCATACCGTGTTCCATAGCAGCTGTACAACCCTGCGAGCCCACCAACAGTGTATGGGCGTTTTAGTGTCTGCACATCCTCTCCAGTATTTTTTTACTTTTCTGTTTTAAACTTTGCTGGTGTGAGGTGGCATCTCATTATTATTTCAATTTGCATTTCTCTATGCTAGTGATCATAAGCATTTCTTCATATGCTCGTTGGCTGCCTGGATGTCATCTCTGGTGGATTGTCTGTTCATGTCTTCTGCCCATTTTTCAATGTGATTACTTTTCTCTGTGGGTGTTTCTTAGTGAGGTCTTGTACTTTTCTATATATTTTTGAGATTAGCCCTTTTACTGTTATATCATTATCAACTATTTTTCTCCCCATCAGTCAATTCTCTTTCTACTGTAACATTTTTAAAATTATGCTTTGTAATAGGGCTTTTTTGTTTGTTCTTGATTTTTCATTGATTGTCTTTACGGTTCTAGAGTTTAAGTCTTTAATCCATCTTGAGTTCATTTGTGTGTGTGTGTGTGTGGTATGAGGCATGGGTCTTGTTTCATTATTTTGCAGGTGGAAATCCAAATCTCACGGAGGCTCGCTTTTCTCCAGCCACATTTAGCTGTGCAGAGAGGGGAGGGAGTCAAATGAAATGAGAATTGCAGTATGGCCAAGTATCGGAGAGGCAGGAATGATTCATCATAAAGGTGAAACATGAATCGCACTCTGGGAACCTATGGGAGTGAGGGGGGAGAAGGCCAGAGGACTAGTATGGAAGGGGCGCCTAATCTCACTTTTGTAGCTATTTCTCTGCTCCTCATTAATTATTTAATACTGCCGACAGAAATCAACAGCTAGTTTTGCATTGTCACTAAGCAAGGCACTGTGTTGATGATGAGGCACAAAAAATAGCTGTGTCCTAAGAGGAGGTAGGAAGAGAAAGTATTCCAGGTCCTATGACTCAGTGGCAGTGAGTTTAGTACACACACACACACACACACACACACAACATATACTCAATTCTGATGCAGTCCTTGACTTTTCGACAAGCTATTCAAGGTGCTCTACAATGCATGTAGTTGAATTGCAGTCATGATTTGAATTGTGTACTCTTCCCACCCCAGCATAAATTGGAATCCTAACTTTTATAGTTATGCATATAATCCCATTTGGGGATGGAAGGTGTGTTAATTTGGGTTGGCTAGAGAAACAAACCCAGAGAAACTCATATGGGTATAAGAAAGAGTTTTAGCTGAGCCCTGGTGGTGCAGTGGTTGTGTGCGGGACTGCAGCCCACAGGATTGATGGTTCAAATTCAGCAGCAGCTCTCCAGGAGCAAGGCTGGGCCTCCTACTCCCACCAGCGCAGTGACGTGAAGAAAAAAAAAAAAGAAGAATGAGTTTTATATACAGAAGCAATTGAACACTGAGAAAACATCCCAACCCAGTCCAGTCCAAGGTCATACGTCTGATACTAGTCCATATGTCTGATACCAATCTATAAAGTTCTCTTCAGACTCATGAAACACATGCAATGATGCCAAATGCAGAATGATTACAAGGCAGTGGGTAGTATTTGGATTCAGTGGTATTGTAAGCATCTCAGCACTGCCAGTCTCCATGTATCTTCTGTAGGTCCAGGTTTCTGGCTGGATCATGGTGGTTCCATGTGGCTTGTCCTCAGAGAGGTCTCGCAGTGAGCCAGGCTTGTCAGCGCGTCTCTCAGGCAGCCAGCATTGTCAGTAGAAAGCCTCCAAGGAAGTGAGGGGGGAGAGAGAGAAAGAGAGAGAGAGAGAGAGAGAGAGAGAGAGAGAGAGAGAGAGACTCCTGATTCCAAGAAAGAATTACTAGGTTCCCCAGAATTCTCCGGAAAAGGTCATGCCCACACAGAGGTCTCAATGGCTATCTCCAGATTGACAGGTTAGACTCCAGCCCTACACTCTTAATCCTTCAATTGACACCAGATTAAGTGACTGCCACAGAAGGTTTTCTTTGTTATAGTGATGTGGCTATATTCCCTTAGGGCGTGTCCTAAATCTAATCACTGCTGAGACTCGACACAGAAGGTAGCACAAAGAAGTTAGGAGTGCTTGGGCTTCAGAAACAAGAAAGACAAGCTACTTCAAGAGTTGAGAAAGAGGATAAAGTTTTCCCCTAGAATCGGTGCCCAGAGTTTGGACTGCTAATCTACTGAGCTGACAAACAAAACAGAACATTTCTGTTCTTTAAAGCCATTTGCTGTGGTATTTTTGTAATTGCAGCACTACAACAGGGCGACACATGCTAACTGTCCTTGTCGGAGTGTGATGCTAGTGGTACTCTCCCAGCGAAGCCTGTCTATGTGGTGTCCCCGACACTGCTCACCTTCCAAAGGCTGAGCTCAAATGAAGACTCCAGAAGGCCCGCCTGGTTTTAGTGGCAAGCAGTCTTCCTCTCATGGCATTGCATACAGCTACAGGGCTACTCAGCTTTTTCAGTGCTCGCTGTCTACCTCTTTGCCTTCACAAGAAGACACATCGCCTATTAGTGCCTGTTATCACTAACTGACAGGCACTTAGAGAGACTATTTTGCTATTATGAAAAATGGCAGAGAATGAAAGTAACCTTCAACATTTTTGTTGTTGCAGCAAGTCATGAATAGGAGGCAGCAGGTACCCGGGTCAGCAAGAGTGGTGTGGCCACAGCTGTGAACTGTGTCTATGAACACCATATGCCAGTGTTCATGGGGGTTTATGCGTTATGGAAGGGGGTCCTGGTGGCCACAAGGTTAAGCTGACAGATGCTAACAGAAAGGTCAGTCGTTCAAACCCACAGGATGTGTCAGTTAGCTTATATAAATATTCACCTCCTTGATATCATTATGGAGCAGGTCTACTTTGTTTATATAGCGTTGGAATGAACTCTACGTCAGTGAACAGGTTGGAGTTGTTTGGTGTGATCTAGGTGTTCTTTGGTTGTTTGGTGGGGGAGGGGCTGGGACCACTCAAAATCATTTCCCATGTAAATTAATTGTAATTGCTTCTTCAGCGTACACTGTCTTGGCTTATGAAAGGTTTTCATAGGAACACTAAGCTTTTGGATGTAGGGTGTGGTGACCAGGGCCTGTACTTGTCTGACCTCTCCTATCAGACAGCACAGGCATTGTCTTCTCGGATGTCTGTGTAGAGATATGCCCGTCCTTTGTATAAAGCACTAAGTCATGTCTTTGATACCAAGAGGAATATAAAGAACAAGGTTGGAACAGAGCTGTTAAAATCAGCCACTGCCTGGGTTTTCTGGTTGTCATGGAGATAGTGCTTGCTATTGTTGGAAACACTGGTCTCTATGGCGAACTCACACTTAAAACCTTACGAAAGCTAGAGATCTGATTGGGTGTGGATCACTTTACATTTCACTTTGAAACGATTAAGTGAAGCTTGTTTTAGTAATAGTGACATCTCTTCCTGAGAAAACGTCGATGTGATTGCTGCCACCCACTGACTCCTTCATCACTCTGCTATCGTCTGCAGCTTATCCTATAATGAGCAATTGGATATGAAAACCAGGGGGGAATAGTCTAGGAAATGTTTCTGTTGGGTGCTATTGAGTCAGTCCCAACTCCTAGAGGTTTTATGCCTAACAGAACAAAACGCTATCCTGTCCCATCAGGCACCATTTTCTTATAAGTACCGTGTGCTAACCGATTGCACCACTGGAGCTTCCAGACACCATTTTCACAGTTGTTCTTATGCCTCGGCCCGTTGTGGCAGCCACTGTGTCAACCCATTTCATTGAGAGTCCTCCTCTCTTTCACTGCCCCTCTACTTTACCAAGCATAATGTCTTTCTCCAGGGACTGGTCTCTCCTGAGAACATGTCCAAAGTAAGTAAGACAAAGTCTTGTCGACCTTACCTCTAAAAGCACCCTAATCATATTTCTTCCAAGGCAGATTTACATGTCCTTAGCAATAAGGGCATAGGACCCTATGGCAGAGATTTCAAGAAATATGTATTTATTAGATGCACAACTACAGGTAGAAGAACTATACTGAAGTCAGGATTGAGAGTAGGCTCTCTGCTCTATCTCCTGAAAAGACAGTGAAGATTTGGGTGAAACACAGACAAACACACATTCCAAAATCCATTGCTTTTGAGTCAACTCCATCTTTGGTAAGCCCATTTATGTCAGCGTACAATGGGGTCCCATAAGGTTTTCAATGAATGGCCTTTCAGAAGTAGATCACCTGTCCTTTCTTCTGAGGAGCTCCGGGGTAAACTTGAACCTTCAACCTTTTGGTTACTATCTGTACACCCAGCGACACCTAAAACCGAGTTAGAACCCTCTAACATGAGTAATGAGGGATGAAGGAAAGAATGCTGGGGACACACGAGTCTTTGATAATAAGACTCTTTTCTCTACCATTTACAGACTTGGCTTTAGTCAAAATACAGAAGCAGCTTAGGCAAGAAGGAGGGCACAACTCCACTTGAACTTGACATAGAAAGAGAGCTGCACAGTAGTTTCACCCAACAGAGAGGAGAAGAGATCAAGTTCTCAGGCAGAGAGAGGGTGTGGATCTGCTTTCCTTCTCTCTCCTGCTATAACTGGATTGTAAACGGGAAATGTAGGCTTCTATCAGCTTGCCCTCCAGAGGAAGGCAACCATAGGAAGAGAACCAAGAGGAAGAAACCATAATCAAGAGGCAAACAATGAGTGACAACCTTTTTCATACTCTCACCACACAGATTAGATGGAGTTTTCTCTGCCCAACAATCAATAAAATAAAATAAAAATCAATGTGGTGGCTAGAAAACATTTTAGAGCTAAGAGATGGAGAACATAGTAGCCAAGATAGAGAGGGGAGGAGTTCTTTAGAGAAAGACTCCATGCCATTCATTGATGATCATGGAGAGGCTAAATGTAACACTAAACCTATCAACTCACCTCCAACGCACTGCCATGGACGTGCTTCCTCCACACAGCATCCCCAGGCTTGTTGCCGGCTGCCATCAAGTTGGTTCTCACCCACAGCGACCTTGTGAAACATTGTCTGGTCCTGGGCCACCCTCACCATTGTCCCTGGAGGGACTCTCTATAGAGACAGATGTAAGGTGATAAAATCAAAGATAACTCCCTTAATCTAGAGAAAGGACCTCATATTAGACCCCCACCTTCTGGGATTCACCCTCTTGTATGATCTTCCCCACATAGCGGGGTGGATCTGTGTGACCAACAGAACATGGCAGAAGTGATAGTCATTATGTCTCTTCTGTGATGATGCTGTCAAAGGCACAGGGGTGTCTTTCTTGTTCTGTTTCTCTGTCTCTCTCTCAGGAACAACCCTGCTACCATTTCCTGAACAGTCCCTGTGGAGAGGACCATGTGATAGGGACCTGAAGCCTCCAAGTGGATTTGGAGGTGATTCCTCCCACTTGACAAGCTTGCAAATGACTACAGCCCCAGGTGACATGCAAACTGTAACCTCATAAGAATCCCTGACCAAGAATCCTACAGCAGAACTGCTCTGGATTCCTGCCCTACAGAAGCTAAGAGAAAGTCAATATATAGTGCTTCTGCATGGGTTCAAATAAACGATAGCAACTACAATGTCTTGAAACTTGCAAGAGTTTTTTATTCAGTTATAACCAGACTGGAAGAATCTAAAAGTAACTCTTCGATTGCAGCCCCAAGTGGATAATTCAGTCCATATTTAAAGGCAAAAACTCATTTATCTTTTGCCTAGGATTTAAGCAAATGTGGACAGCAGAAAACCAAATTAATCTTATTATTTTTTTTTGCATTAGTGTACCCTCTGGTACAGCATTGATGGTAACATCCTGGCTAATAAAAGAAAAATAGTAATATCCTGGTTGCAATATGAAAAGGAACAATATTATTAATTCAAATGTTCTGATCGCAAAAGCATAAGTATACACTTTAAAATCAATCACTAGTGGGACTTTCCAAGATGGGAAGGAGGCAGGTCATTCAGCAGTCAAGAAGATGGCATTACTATGGCTAGAATGAGTCTGTTTAAATTTTAGGCTAGTTTGTGGGATACCATCCAAAGCCTACTGTTATCAAGTTGATCCCAAATCACAGTGATCCTACAGGAGGGACCCGAACTGGTTCTGACACTGTGAATCTTTCCGGGTGCAGCCAACCTCATTTCCCTTCCTTGGAGCTGCTGGGGAGCTCTTTCCATATTGAGAAATGTTGCACAATCATCACACAGTTGATCTCAGTGCATTTTCTTCAATAACTCATTGTTATTCGTCCCTCCATTTCCCCTCAACTCCCCTTGACATGCCTCCAGGCAATTATCAATCCAATTACTGCCTCTATGGATCTACCCATTCTAGATTTCATATACGAAAACCTTACACACACACACACACAATGACAAAACAAAGCACTGAAAGATCTCAATAACAAGGAAAACAGAAAATATTAAAAATGAAACAACTTTAAGAGGAAGAATCCAACTTCTAAACCACAATGCCTGTTCGAAGGTGCTTGACACAATATATGTCTATGGATTGTGATAAGCACTGTACGAGCCCCCAATAAAATGATTTATTAATTTAAAAAAAGCCACAATGCCATCAGGGTGCCTTTGTGGAGATTATGGATAGTGTATCATAGGGAATTTTTAGAAAAATAGAGAATACAGGAAAGAATATTTAGTAAGCTAGAATATGTTTAAGGGATAATAGGAAAATTCAATAGCAGATTGATATTTCACTATAGAGAAGGGATACATATTTGGAACATGTGGATGTGAGATTCCATGAAGCAGTTCCACAGGCGATGCTCACAGTATAGCAGCTGGATTTCTCTGGAGAAAATGGCTTATGAGAAAGGAGATGGAGAGCCAGAGAGAGAAAGTGAGGGCAAGAGAGAGTGAGTGAGCGACAGAGAACTCATGCTATTCTTAGTTGAGGAAATGTATGCACCTTAATAATAAAACAGGGACTCTGATGATGGGCATGGGCAAGGTTAAAACCATTGCAAAAACACTGCAACGTATCATTCAAGTGAAAGAACTTGGAAATTCAGGTGAATTTTCTTTTTTGAAGGCAGTAGCTATTTTTGGGATTGCTTCACAGAGCAGGGCCATCAGGAAAACAACCACTGGAGAAAAGGAAACAGCTGTTTTATCCAGAAAGGTGTTTTATTTAGGTTCTACATCTGTGTCCCCCATACAATAGCAACTAGTCACATTTGGCTATTTAAATTTACATTAGTTACAGTTTCATAGAATTTAGTTCACCAGTCACACCACAGCGCCAGTGCCTACTGGTCTCCCTCCCTTCCATGGAGTCCAGGCTGATGCTTAATGACCCAATAGTGGTCGCCATATTGGACAATGCAGATAACGGACATTTCCACCATCTCAGAAAGTTCTCTGGGACCATGCTGCTGTACAGGACACATAATTCCGATCCCCATATGCCTTGCTTTCAGGCCAAGAAAGGCTGGAAGTCTTTCAATTGGTTCTTGAAACTGGGTTAGCAGTGATGATGCTCCAGACGGCACCACGTGATTTAGAAACAAATCTGGCTTATGACTATAACCAAAAAACCAAGCTCACTGTCGTCGAGTAACTCAGACTCATGAATAGGCACCAAGATACTGAAGCCAGTGGTAGAGTTCTCCCCTTTCATGCTGGAGACCTGCTGTTGAACATCTCAGACTCATATGAGTAGACACAGGGATTCTGAGTCTAGTGGTAGTGTTCTCCCCTCTCATGCTGGAGACTTGGGTCCTGTTACTGGTCAGTGGACCTCATGAGTGGCCACCACCCAACTGTCAGCATAGGCCCAAGCAAGTTTCAGAAGAATTTACAGCGCGGAATGGGCTAGGGGGAAATGCCTGATGACCACACCAGCTCACGAAAGTGCGATGGCTCACAGCAGTCCCACCTGCAATGGATGGTGGGAACAGTGCTGGCCCCGCAGCACTTTCCTCCACAGTGCGTGGCCTCTTCGTGAGTCGAGGGCCAGGCACGGCTCCAAGAACTCCTCCTGAAACATCAACATGGGCTTTCAGATTGTGGAAGGAAGTTTGAATAATAGAAAGCCCATAAGTGACATTTGTCATATGGGTAAAGAAAGGGGAACACCCACAAGATAGTCTTCACAGGTACAGAGAACGAGTTTGACAACGTCACTGAAATATACCGAGGCGAGAAGGAACTTCATTCGGTATGTTAAAGAACGACCCTTCTGCAGCAGCATCATTCCAAACCTCATTTCAATCAGCCAAATTTACTGCTCCTGCTCATGATAGAGGTGTCATCGTGGAAGGGAGGATGAAGACAAAATCACGTCTGGCTATCATTTCTGTAATTTAGTCTCTCCAAGTTCTGGCATGCAGTAATCAAAGGGTAAGGCACACACTTAAAGAAAGAGGAGAGAAAGCTTGTTATAATTTTTCAGACAATATGGATGTCTACCGAGGAAGTCCGTGAGAACTGACCTGGGGCTGTGGCCCCCATTCCTGTTGAGCACAAGTATTTTCACAAACGTCACCATCACCAAAACGAAATCTAGATGATGTCACTTTTACACTCAAAGCCAGATAAAAACACAAACGGTCTACATCACAAACCTGACCAAACACAGCCTCCATCTTGAGAACGGAGACTCATTTCATTTCTCCTGCCTCCCAGACAGAGATGGTTCAGATATGCAGTCAGAGAATTAGCCCCACTCTGGTGCCAACCTCTGCTTCCCTGACCCACTGCTGCCAAGTTGGTTCATAGAGAGTGAACTTGCCCCTTTAGAGCAGCCCAGGCTGCAAGTCTTTCTCCCACAGAGCGGCCGGTGGGTTCAAATCTCTTGGTAAACAGCCCCACACGGAACCCACTGTGCCACCATGGCCCTCTTTCTTCCTTGAATCTTCCTCTAAATCACTGAACCCAAGGCCAAGTTCTCTAAGCCCTAACATTCACTTCCATGGACACCTGGGTTCCCTAGTGGGGGCAACCTCCCCAGCACAATGGACAATAAACGACGTCATTGTTTCCAACATCAGATGTGTTCTCAGATGCCTTTGGCTAGAGGGCAAGATCAGGTGGTATTTAAAATGCAAATCCAAACAACAGTAATAGTAGCAGCATTGACCAGAACAGCCCCATAGCCACTAAGACAAAGCTCACACACAGTTGATGTGTCTTCTGAAGTCTTAAAAAAGAAATACATAGATATAAGTGTTAGCCATGGTTGCCTTCTCTTTTGTGGGAAGTGTTGCTTTCATCTTTTGACACATTCTCCATGTTTTTCCAACACGATGTTGACCAGCTACATGCATTATTTTGTAGCCAGCCCAAGGGTTCTTTGCTGAAAGCAGTGGCCGTGAGGAGACAGTTGGGATTCTAAAATGAGATCATTGTGATCTGAACAAGGAAGGTGACTGTAGGCGACTACAGGAATGAAAGGCCCCTCTGAACAGCTCATTTCTTTCCAGCTTCCTGGGCATGCATGCCTGCCCGAAAGTGCTTTGGAACCAGGCAGGAGGCAGAAATACAGGTGGATGCCCAGGTGGGATGAAGCTGTCTGTTCCTTCTGCTGAAACAGATGCTCCTCTTGGCTTCGGGACCAGCAACACAGCACGTGGTGCCCATTACACCCATTTGGAGCCTGCCATTTTGATGACATTGAACTTTATGCGAGCACAGTCATTCAGGGCAACAATGAAAATTAAGAAATGTCTCCATTCTTTTGTATTCTTAGAGATGACTTCCTTCCCATATGGCTTACATAAGACTCACAGATGCCCACTTGTCTACTTATGTCAAGGCCAAGCATATAAAAACTCCCTTGTCTTTGATTGGCTGCAACTCGTAGTGACTATACAGGGCAGGGAGGAACTATCGACTAGGGTTTCTTTCCAAGGCTGCAATCTTGACGGAAGCATCCAGTCACATTTTCTCCTTATGAAGTCACTGGTTAGTTTAAACCATGCACCTTATGGATTGTAGCCAAGCACTTAGCCACTCCACTGCCAGTTCTTCTCCAACTTCTCACCCTGCTCATTTATAGGAACAAATCACTGTGTAAGCATGGTGTCGGACACCAGCCTGTGTGATCATGAGGTGTCAGTGGGAGCAGGTATCAGGTATCAAGAAATTCAAAACAATAATATTGATGTGAAAGAGGGGGGCTGGAGTGGCGACCCAAAGCTCATCTGCAGATGATTGGACATCCCCCCACAGAGGAGTAACAAGGAAGGGATGATTCAACTAGGGTGCAGTATAACAATGATGAAGCATACATCATTTCTCTGGTTCCTGAGTGCTTCCTACCCCCCGCCCCCACCAGGACTCAGTTCTACCTTACAAATCCAGTGAGACCAGATTTATACATTTGAATAGATAAGAGCTCTCTATACAAGGAATTCAAGATAATTAAAATCCTCAGGAACAGTTGTGGGAGTAGAGCTCTCATGAGGGTGAAGGGATGATGGGAGCAGGGGGTTGGGGGTGGGGCAGAAAAGGGGAACGCATTACAAGGTTGGATTTATGGCCCTCCCAGCGAGGGCACAAACAACAAGAAGGTGAGTGAAGAGAACTCATGGACAGTGTAAGGCATGAAATAACAATAATGACGTATAACTGATCAAGGATTTACTGGGGGAAGCGAGGGAGGGAGGGAGGGGAAAAAGAAGAGCTGATACCTAGGGCTCAAGTAGAAATTGTTTTGGGATTGTTGATGGCAACATATGTACAAGGGTGCTTAATACTAGTGAATGATGGATTGTTATAAGATTTGTAAGCGCTCCCCAATAAAATGATTAATTAAAAAAGATGGAAGGAATAGAGAATGTAATAATAATAATAATAATAATAATAATAATAATAATAATAATAATAAAGACTGGTGTGGAAGGTGCATCTGGTCTTTCCTAACTTCACAATGAGGAAAGAATAATAAAAACCAGCAGCCAGAGACTGATGCCTATGAAGCAGATGTCAGATGACCTGCATCCACCAACCTTTTCACCAAGTCTGACACCAACCATTTCTGCTTCCCGCATCCCCTGCTTCTCTGCTGGGCTCAATAATTTTTTTTTTGCGGGGTGGAGGGGCTCAATAATTTGTTGCAACTGCCACCAAGAAGTCACAGACAATATCCACAGTTGGAGGTTTGGGAAGTAGCGGGTTATAATTCAGGATCAGGAGCGATTTCCAACCAAGCCAAACTCCCTGTCATCGAGCCAATCCAACCTCAGGAACCCGAGAAGTCAGGGGAGAATTGCCCCTCTGGCTTCTGAGATTATAACTGTTTAGTAGGGCAGTTTATAACTGAGAGTAGAAAGTCTCGTCTCTCTCCTGGGACGTTTGTGGGGGTTTCAAACTGTTGACCTTGCAATCATCAGCCCAATTCATAACTACTATGCCACCAGAGCTCCTAGGAGCAATGGAGGATACAATTATTTCATTCATCCAGGCTCCTCTCAGCCATGCCTGCAGGCACAGTTCTCTCCAGCCCGTGATCCTTCAGCCTGGCCTCTGCCCTGCTTGGGCAATTCTTTAAAAGTTCTTTGAGTTCTGCCAATGAAGAACCCAGAGGCATCCCACGTCACCAGCAAGTCTCCTGTCTAAAGGTTACTCAGCTTTCTTGCTGTCTGGGTCAGGAAGCCCATCACATCATCTCTTGTATATCTCCTGGTTCTGCTGCCACCACTTCCCTGTCACTACCTGTGTCTCTCACCATATATGGGGTCACAGCTCTATGTCTCCTGGATAGAGGAGATTTAACCAAGGGACCTTGGGTACCAAAGGTATGCTCCATTGCTGGCTCTTCTTTCTTGATGATCGTGAACTCTCTCTTTATGTCTCTGGGTTGGCTCATTTTAAGCCTCAAAGAATGACAAAACTGATCAATCCCCATGCTGAGGTTCTAGACACCTTACTTTTAAGGTTCCCCCCCTCCCAAATAACATACCCCTCACATTAATTAGCAACCTATTCAAGACCTTTGATTGGCCATAAGCATGTTGAATTTACATGGTCCTACCTAGTCACTTGGTGAGAGTTAAAAGAGTATAGCTAGAAGGGCCATTAAGTACTTCACAGCACCAAAATTCATCGAACAACTTTATGTTAAGATTCTCTTTTTCTCCCAGACCCTTAAATGTTGACCCAGCATTAACCTGAAACAGCATACAACCCCTACTTCAGAAAGTAAGGTAAAGTACTTCCTGCTCTACTGTCTCAATCATCATAAAGCCTGCTTCCTTCATCCTATTCCTCACACCTGCCCACACGAGAAAAGTCTCATTTGCCTAATCCTTGAGTGTTTGCAGGTCTTGTGGTCAGCGTATTTTCCCTATTGCAATAGTAATGGCTCCCTCAGCCATTACTAAGCTGTATTTACTAATATAGTAGCTGTATTTGTAATATAGTCTGTATTTACTAAGCTTAGATTTGTTTTAGACATTATATAAAGTAGGACACACACACACAAACACGCAGAATATCTCCAAAATCTACTTCAGGAATAAGGATGGAAGTCAGTATGAACACCTGCAGAAAGAAGCTTTGGAACTTCACATTCAGTTGAAAGTAAGAATGAATTACAACTTGTTCATCAGCTTTTTTTATATTGGGTATTATGTATGTTTTCGTAATGCCACTGGTATTTCAAATACTAGTGAGTCACCTGTGTTCACGTTTTGATGAAACTTCTAGCTTAAGACAGACAAGAAAGAAGGATTTGGTGATTATAAGGACATGTGCAAAGACCCAGAGTTCAAAAACCTTAATGGAAGAACACAAAAACTTAAGTTGAAAGAGTTGAAGAAAAACAGTCAAGCATCGAGTTGCAACACTGCAAAATCTTTTGGGCATGAAATCCATGTTCAAGCATTTCAAGATGTAGTATATGATCAAGGACTGATGATGGTATTGAGGAAAGAAGTTTAAGATGCTCCAAAGACACTGGCCACTACCAAGGTTCCAGGATTTGATGGGATGCCAGTTAAAGCTGCAGCAATTGATCAAAAGGGAACTGCCAGAAATTCAAGCTGGATTCAGAAGAGGAAAGGCATGATATCCTCACTGACATCAGGTAGAATCTTGACTGAAAGAAGATAGTGTCAAAGAGATGTGTACTTTGTTTTAATGACTTTGCAATGGCATCTGACTATGTGGATCATACTATTATGGATAACATTGCAAAGAATGGAAATTCCATAACATTTAACTGTGATCATGCGGAACTTCTACATAAACCAAAAAAGCAGTCATTGGGACAATGCTGAATGCTTTAACCAGAGTACTGAATGCTTTAACCGGGAAGGTTGTATCCTTTCACCATTCTTATTTAATGCACTCAAATAATCTGAGAAACCAGACTATCTGAAGAAGAATGCAGCATCAATAACTTTAATGCTGAAAGTGAAAAAGACTTGAAGCACTTACAGATAAAAATCAGCTTTCAGTATGGATTACACCTCAACAGAAAAAAACCCCAAACATGTTCACATCTGAACCAATAAGCAGAATACATCTTGATGAGAGTATCAAGGATTTCATTTTACTTGGATCCATCATTAATGCCATAGAAGTAGCAACCAAGATAGCAAATGCTGTATTACATCAGGAAATCTGCTGCACAGGACTTCTTTAGAGTTTAAAAAAGCAAGGATATCACTTTCAGAATTAATGTATACCTGACCTAGGCCATGGTAACCTTTATTGCCTCATAGGCTTGTAAAATTTGGACACTTAATGAGGAAGACCAAGGAATAATTTATGTTTTTGAAATATGGTATTGACAAAAAATGTTAAATATGCCTCAGGTTGCCAAAAGAAAGAACAACTGTTCCTTGAATGCTCCTTAGAGAGAGGATGGAAAAACTGTCTACACACTTCAGATGTGTCACTGGACAGTACCAATTCAAATCCTAGAGCAGGACATTAAGCTGAGTGAATTAGAAGCTCAGTGCAAAAGAGGAAGACCTTCAATGAAATAGACTGGCACAGTGGCTGTCACAGTGGGTTGAGACTTAGCAACAATCATTAGAATTGTGCAGAACTGGGTAGTGTTTCATTTTGTTGTACATTGGGCCACTGGGAATCAGAACTGACTGGTTGTTCCCAAGGGACAGTCAAGGATGGAGTCAGAACCCACACTAGCCATCTCCAGAGATGTGAGAATGTGGTATGAAAAGTGCCATGTAGAGAAATAAAAAGGATGGGCTATGATTTGTAAGCACCCTGATCTACATGGAACCTGATAAGAAGATACTAAAAGTGCTCATCATTAAAAGAGGATCCATTGTATACCTCCTTAAATCTGTGCAAAATCATTTGTCCTTGTGTACTGAACTTGAACTGTGTATGGGGGAGCTTCAAAAAGTTTGTGGGGAAAGTGGAATTTAAAGATGAACAGAATTTTATTTCCATGAACTTTTTGAAGCCCCAGCGCATATGTAGAGAAGAAAGTGTTCTAACAGATGAGTTTTGTTAGTGCAAAATCAATGTAGAATCTCCTTGGATTGCCTGTTTCCTCAGAAAAAACCCAACTCTGTGTGTGTGTGTGTGTGTGTTTTCTTTCAACCTCTCATTTTGAAGCTCGTGTTGTTCCGGTGAACAAAAGCAAGACTCTTTGGCTTGTTCTGATACTTGGTGCTGTGCAGAATTTCAGATCTCTGAAAATACTGATATTCCACCTGGAGGAGGATTATCAAAAGGCATGAAACATTATAACCATTAAGCAAAAACAAGCTAGCAGTTATGCTTATTAAGGATAATTAAAGCATTTAAGCAGGGGGCATAAATTGCCCAAGTGGATAATTTAATCTGGCAGACATCAAAATTATATTTAAATATTGAAGAAAGGAGACAAAGTACATAGACGTGGTTGTAGGATGGGCTAAAGCACTTTTTGAAGTTCCAAGATGAATGAATATTCCTGCTTCTTTTCCTCTCTGCTTTGACTCAGGCTCTATTGAAGAGGGTAAACTTTCAGAAAACAGCTGGTTTTGTTTCTACTCAAGTGTGGTTACAGACCTTCAGTCATTCTTGTCATCCCATTCCACAGCTGCTAGGATTAAGTGTGTTCTTCCTTGGGGAGGGGCAGTTGGAAGGAACCTAAGTGACTACAGCCAATTCCTCAGTCTCTGTTTGGACCAAGAGCTAAGTGCTTCGGAAAACTGATTAAATCAGGGTGTGTTACTAGTCTATAGGAGTGCCTGGTATTTCCGTCAAGCGGCAAGTTGTAAGAAAGTGGAATTATAAGCATCATTTTAGCTGAGCATCATTTTCATCATATGCCATACAAAATATTTGAATTAGGTGTTTGTTTAGAACCACGACAACCTAAGCAATAATGGGGCCTTGAGCCAGAGCGAACATTCTACAGATGTTAGAGGAAATTAGACCAAGCCATGATCAAGCTTTCCCATTCTGGTCTTAGCTTGAATAATAACTATGTGTCTCTTTGATTTCAGTACCAGTGCTATTTCCTTAGAGTTTCAATCTAATTTTAGTTATTGGTACAAGAAGGATGGATGGATGAATGGATTTATGAATGGATGGATGGATTGAGGTATGGGCAGGAGAATGGGTGACTGGGTGGGTAGATGGGTCGTTAGATGGAGGGATGGATAGCTGGATAGATGGATGGACAGATAGATAGGTAACTGCTGTTGGTTTAACTCATGAGTTAAGTTTAACTCATGACGGTAGAAAGAAATGCTGTCCCATCCTGCCTGATCCTTATGCTTGCTAGCATATTACAGTCCGCCATTTTGCCAATTCATCTCCTTGAGACTCTTTCTAATTGTAGTTAGTCCATATTTGATGTCTTCTAGCAATTGTTCCTTCCAAAACAAGTCAGTTAGACATTATTTTTTGTGACCCACAAGGCTTTCATTGACTAATTTTTGGAAATGGATAGCCAGGCCTTCATTCCTCATCTATACTAGTCTGGAAGCATCACTGAAATCTGTCCACCACAGGTGACCATGCTGGTATTTCATATTCTGGTGGCACAGGATAAGTCACAACAGTGGAATAAACTAACAGATGGCTGGTGGAGCTACACTGCAATTTATACCAATAACATGCATGCCATTTGGTTTTTGCAAACTGTGCAGCCCCTCAGGTTACTCTCCTATGTGTATTGTGCTCATTCTAGTTTTGTAGGCTTATTTTGTTAGCTGGGTTCTCCACTGGACTTTGAACCCTATAGGTGCAGGGATAATGCCGGGTTTTGTTCACCCGTGGCTTTCATGTTACGAGCACAATGCTTAATTCAGTGCTCATCAACGTGTTGAGTTTGGAATGAGCAAAGACAAGGAGTTTCTAAGGGAACGATGGAAAAAAGAAGTGGTGCAAACTTAGAACCTGCAGGTCTAGATGACCAGTTAGCTGCTGTCAAGTTGATCCCGAACTCATGGTAACTCCAAGTACAAAGGAACCAAACTCTGTCTGGCCCTGCGCCAGCCCCATGATTAGGTGCAGGTCAGACCAGTGTGATCCACAGGGCTTTCATGAGATGAATTTCAGAAGGAGTTTGACAGACCTTTCTCCGTAGTCTGACTCAATTTAAAAGTTCTGCTTAAACCTGTTCTGCAGCATAACATCATGCAGACTCCCACTGATGAACAGGTGGTGGTTTCACTGAAGGTGCATGACAATTGAACCTTGAGCTCCTGAAATAGATGTGAGAATGCTATGATTGAGCCCCCATTCTTTGGGATTACCTATTCCTAAGGGTATGGGTGGTTTTTTCCTCTAATTTTATGCTCCTACTCCATGGATACCCTCTTTCTCAGCTGCATCCTATACTCCTCAATTCCAGGATAAGTACTGCATATCAGATATTTACATTGTGATTTGTAACAGTATCAAAATTACAGTTGTGAAGTAGCAATGAAAATAATTTTATGGTGGGGGGATGTGTGTGTCCCCACAACATGAGGAACTGTATTAAGGGATCATGGCATTAGGAAGGTTGAGACCCACTGCCCTAAGCTTTAGTATGTTGCTACCTTAGAGAACAAAGAGCAGGCACTATTACCAGTTATATTGCTTAGGAATTAAAAGACGGTTTTTATCATGAAAAATTTTAAACCTACAAAGAGTTGCAAGAATAGTTCCTCAAGCACCTTTCACTTGGATTCACTCATTGTGAATATATTGCCAATTTGCTTGGCATTTCTTCTTTTTGGCGGGGGAGAGGGGGCATCACTGCCCTGGTGAGGGCCTTTCTTCTTATGCATATATCTCTTATTTCTTCTGCTGAATCTGTCGAAAGTGAGCTAGAGACAGTGTGACATTTTATTCCTAAATGCTTCACTATGCATCTCCTAAGAACAAGGACGGACTCTGACATACCTACAAGACTTCTAGTCCAGCCAAGACATTTAACAAGGACACATACGTGTCTGTGTACAGTCTATATTTAATTTCTCTCCACTTCTACCAACAATGTCCTCTATAGTTAAAAAGAACAAAAACAAAGCAATACACCCTAACAAAGGATTTCTATGTCATTCATTGTATTTAGTTGTGAAGGCTATGTCTTTTCCCTTGGTCTAGCAGCTCTTCTCTCTTTGTTTCCAGCACTTTCCCCCACTTTACAACATGAACATTTTGCATGGTCTGAACTCCTGTCTCATAGAATGTCCATGACTGTTATACTGGCAGTTGAAAAGGGAACTTTCTATTTTATCATTCCTTCACTATGAATTAGTGAACAGCCTTCTATAAAGATTTATTTTTCCTTACTATCTCTCTCCTCCCTTTTAAAAAAGATTCGATGGCCTCATCTTTTATTTTTAACTCAATGTATTATTTTTAATGTCAATGCATTACTGGTCTTATATTTCTATTCCTTTAGATTCAATGTGCTATAAGCCAGTACATCCAAACCCATTGCTGTCATGTCCATTCTGATTGGTGGCAACCCTTGAGACTATAGAGCTTCATGGGACCAAACAGTCTTGGATTTCTCCTGAAGAGGGACTGGTGGGCTTGAACCACTGATCTTGGTGCTCTAGCATGTTTTAAAAAACTAATTAGTTGACATCACGTCAGCTCGGACTTGGTGATGCCTTGTATGTAGAGTGGAACTGTGCTCCAGAGAGTGTTCAATGGCTGTTTTTTTTAGAACTAGATCACCTCAACGTTTTTAGCCAAGGCACCTTCCCTTGGACGTTAAATCCTAACCTTCCTGAGCAGTCAAGCACTCAACTGTTTGCGCTACTTTACGATGATATATTGATGCTTAAGCTGTCCCAAATCTGGCCAGGAGGGAGTCTTGAGAGTCAGATTCTGTCGTCTTCATTCTTACCACGTCCTTACTTTCTGGCACAAGATGTTGCAGGATGACTTTGTGCTTGCCCTTCCCCAGTCCTGGGGTCAGCCATCTGCCCCCCACACTCCTGCTTCTTTTCAGTGGAGCACTGCAGCTAGAGACCAATTCCACTTGGTGTAGGATGCTAGCCCATTCCCTGGATGCTAGCCGATTCCCTGGGACCGCCGTATTTATGAAAATTACATAGCTTTTCAATTTTGTTTCTTGCAAAATGTAGGCTGGAGTCTGTCTTGGATTCCGGATTAGAATTTGCACCGGTAGCATTTGCCCCTGAGTATTTTCCTAGCAGAGTCCTGGTAGCGTAGTGCGTACACGTTGGGCTCCCTAACCTATCAGGGCAGCAGTTCAAAGCCACCAGTGGCTCCTTGAGAGAAAGACGAGGCTGTTGACGCTTGTGGAGAACTAGTCTCGGAATCCCACAGGGGCGGTTCCATCCCGTCCTCTAAGGTCCCGATGAGTTGTCACCAACCCCACGGCAGGAAGGTTGTCTCTTGAGTTTTCCTTCCCCGGTGGAGGCTGAAGTTGGATACTAGGAGCATCTTAGTGGGCAACCGCTATCCAGGAGTGCAGGATAGAATAGCTTGGCGTGACGGTGAGAATGGCCTCATTCATGATGCAAGAATGTAGACTTGCACAATAACGGGCCTTCTCACAGAAATGAAAGGCAGGACGGATGGGAACATCTGGGCTTCCGGAAATGTCAGAGGAGATCAGAAGCTTGCCTCTCTCTCCCCGCCCCAGCTTTGTCCTCTGAAAATCCCAAAC
This sequence comes from Nesogale talazaci, assembly GCA_004026705.1. Classification (NCBI taxonomy): domain Eukaryota; kingdom Metazoa; phylum Chordata; class Mammalia; order Afrosoricida; family Tenrecidae; genus Nesogale; species Nesogale talazaci. The sequence continues at coordinate 20,575 of PVJH01009710.1, read as the reverse complement.
CAAACGCATCGCCCACGTTGATGCTGATTTACAGCGACCCTGGGGAATAACCCGGCCGAACTGGCCCTGTGGGCTTCCAAGGCGCCGGCTAACTCGTGTAGGCAGCAGAAAGCTCCTCTTTCTGCCCGGACCTCAGCAGCTGGGGCGGGGCTTTCTCTCCCGGCTGCTCCTGCAGCAGGCTACCTTATTAAAGCAGAGCAACTCCAAGAGGATTTGCTAATTGTGCTGCCACTGTGTCGCCATGGCAACGCATTTCTGTATCTCGAATGCGATGGACCCAGGAGAAAAAAAGCTTTCCCTCCTATCAGAGCTTGCCAGAAACAAAGGATCATGTCACAGAGCACAGGCAGGGCCAGTTGAAGCCGGGTCAAAGCAGGCGTCGGGCCCTCGTGTCCCTTCCATTTCCCGTACAAGAGGCTGGCCGTTCCGGGCTGGAGCTCACCCACTGCTGCTGACAGAAACGCTCGTGTTTCGAATCCTCCTGGTGGCACGTCAGGAGAAAGGCCCGGCGGGCGGCGTCCATGGCGGTGCCCACTGCGGGGTGGCGCTGGCAGCAGGGAGAGCAGGCTTTGGCGGCCCTGCCCCGGCTTGGTCTAAAATGGTGGATGTGGAAGAGCCGTGGAGTATGGTTTGTAGTTTTTAGGGATCCTGAATGACAGGTGTGGCTCAACTTCGCAGCACAGACGGAAGCGGAGGGAAGCCTGTTTGGCCTCCGAGGAGGAGTGGCAGCTGGAGAATTGCAGAGGGAGGGACTGAGGGGGTGCTCCCAGGCTGACAGGCTGGGGGAAGGCGGTCCCAGGGGCTTTCTGTGAAGGGTGGGAGAGGAGGGGATGCAGGCAGGGACGCAGGGAAGTCTGCAAGCGTGGTTGTTTCAGGGGACGGGGGCAGCGTTTGGCCTGGGAGTCCAGGAAGGAATTGCTCTTGGCTGAGGAGACTCTCGAATGTTGAGAAGGAACAGGGTGGTGAGAGATGGAGAGCCCAGGAGACAGGGGCGCTTTGCGAGAGGAAAGTCTCTGGAGAGAGACTGGGCGCCTGGGGGTGGCTGATGACTAGGGCACGTGGCCCATGCTGGGTGCATCCATAGCAGATCCTGTCAGGGCAGTGAAGGGCATGGAAGGAAGGAGGGGAGCCTTTCAGACAGCCAGAGGCCTGAGGCTAGGAAAGGAGGGAGGAAGCTGCTGGTGTGAACCATACCTCTAGTCATCTGGCAGCTACCAGTTCAACAATGCCAGAGTTGGTCTCACCAGGTGTCCTCAAACTATGGTCCACGGGCCACATGAGGCCCCCCAAGGACATTTGTCCAACTACAGGGTGTTTTTGCCACTGTTGCCTGTCCTGCTTAGCAGCTGACTCATCCCAGGCCTGTAGTTGTTGTTGTTGTTTTTAACTATAATCCGGCCCTCCAATGGTCTGAGGGACAGTGAACTGGCTCCCTGTTTAAAAAGACTGAGGACCCCTGGCTAGCCCATTGGATAACCCTCCCACAGACCCTTCCTCCCAAGCAGAGTTCCTTCAGCACTGTATATTGAAGCTCGTCCAAATCCTGAGATGGCTCTGGTCCCCAACTTCCCGATTCTCCATCTTTTACCCTGTTGTTGGTGACTCTCAGGCTGTCTCTTCTCTGGAGTTGGTATGTCTGCCCCCCTCGTTGGGGCCCTTGCAGTAGTCTCCCGCATGGAGGGTCTCCCTGACCTCTGTTGTCCCTCCATGTCATCAAACGTGACTTCCTCCTCTGTCGATTGCTCCCTCTCGATGGCACACCTATGACGGAACTATGTCAGAGGCCGCGACGATAGTCTGTGATCCAGACATTTTCCAAGACCGATTTGTAAACGTAGATCAGCAGGCCCCTGTGCCCAAACCATCTTCATCTGACAGCTGCTGAAATGTGCCCATCTTAGATGATGACCCTGCTGATATTGTTGGTACTGGGGACAGACAGACGAACGGACGGACATAGCTTCCAGCATCACAGCCACAGATGGGCCCGCACAGGATGGCAAACCGACAGACAGGTGGCGGACTTCTTCCCAGATTTTCTATTTCTAGAGTTGTCTTGATGGACAAAATACACGGAAAGCAAAAGTTTCTGAAGTCATTTCCCCGTGTAAAAATGCTCCATGAGGATGCTTCTAGGATAGAGGCACATCAAACAGCCATGGACACGTTTGACTGGAGGCAGATTGTTCTCTGTTTAAGACCCTTTGGACTTTAACAAATCGAGCCACCCTGACCCATTGCCCCAGCATTAATTTTAACTCATGGTGACCCTATGTAAGGTTTCTGAGATGGCCTCATCTTTCCCCCACAGAGTTGCTGGTGGGCTTGAACAGCTATGGTCTTAGCAGCCCAACACCTAATGCTCAGCTCGGCCCTTTCTATTAGGATCAGTGCAATTGATTTTAGGAAAACTGAACCTTAGGCAGAAAGAACCCCATGAGATGCTAACTGATTCCAAGCCCCCAAAGGAGCCCTGGTGGTGCAGCGGTTAAATACATAACTGCTCAGGCAAGGCTCAGCGGTTTAAACCCAGCAGCTGCATGGGACAGAAGAGATCTGGGGACCTGCTCCTGTAAAGAGGACAGCCCGGCAAGCAATATGGGACAGTTCTGCTCTATCGTCTAGGGCTGCTTTGAGTCGGAATCAGTTTACCAGCAGTGGGTTTGTTTGGGTTTGGGAATGGTGGTGGAATGTGGGAATTGAGAACCGAGAGGGCTGTTGGAACCTGCTCATTCACAGACCTGGGACTAGAACCTCCTTTGAAGCTGCATCTATCAGATGGCTTTGAACCTGCTGGGGCTTGAGACAAAGGCAGATGGGGGAGATGTGATGAGTGCTTTTAGTTCTACTTGGTGTGACTCACACCAAGGGCCACTTTGGTAAAGGGCTTAAGGCATTTCGGATTGCGACGTCTCTTCACTTCCCATGGCGTCACTCCTGAGCAGAGGATGAAGGTATGAAACCGTTGTGGAGAGAACGTGTCTTCCCTGAGTTACAGAATTCATTAAACTAAGCCTAATGAAAACACACATTCTCTTTATAAGCCATGAGCTTTTAGGGGAAATTATGGCATGGATCAAGGATGGTGGGTTTCAAGTGGTTTCTGGATCATCGCTGGCCTGCCTCTCTTCCGTGCCCCCCATCCCCTTATAGGAAAATTAATTGTGAAAAGCAGATGGGTGAGTCAGGGTCACTTGAGTCCTCAAAGTAAGATCCTTGCCATTCCGTGCTGTAAAGAGGCCTTGTGCAGCACATTGATGCAAGGCAACTCTCCTTTTGATCTCTATACTGTGACTTCCATGAGCCTTGATTGTGGCTTCAAGCAAGACAGCATCCTTGACAACTTCAACCTCTTCTCGATTTATTGTAATGTTACCTGTTGGTCTAGTTGTGAGGATTTGGGTCTTTACATTGAATTTTCACCCCTACCGAAGGCTACAATCCTTGATCTTCATTAGTAAATGCTTGAAGCCCTCCTTGCTGGGAGCAAGCAAGGTTGTGTTGTCTGCATACCTTCGGTTATGAATAAGCCTTCCTCCTATCCCAACACCACGTTCTTCTTCAAAGACACCATCTTCTCTGATGATTCGCTCAGCATTCAGATTGAATAAGCATGGTGAGAGGATGCACCCATGACCGCACCCCTTACCTGGTTTTAAACCATCTCCGATAGATCTTGGCTGAGAGAAGACCAGAAAGATGATCACTTGTGTCATATCGACTATTCTCATGCATTCAACTGTGTGCAGCATCACAAATTATGAATAACCTTGAAAGGAAGGGGAATGATGAAACACTTCGTTGTGCTTATGCAGAACTTGTACATGGATCAAGAGCATTGGGCAGACAGAACCAGGGCTTCTGCATGGTTTAAAGCAGTGCTTCTCAACCTTCCACCCTTTATACAGTTCCTCAGGTTGTGGTGACCTCCCCTCCACCCATAAAATTATTTTCGTTTCTACTTCATAACTGTAATTTTGCTACTGGTATGATTCAGGCAACCCCTGTGAAAGGGTGATTCAACCCCCAAAAGGGTCATGACCCACAGATTGAGAACCGCTGGTCTAAAGGGTAGAAGAGTTCTGAAATTTCAATTAGAGATTGATATACATTGATAGCAACAGCTTCCTGCAGGCAATGTGTATATCTCATGTCTTTTGCATGTAAAAGAATTGCACTGTACACACATCACATACCTATATCTAGAAGCATATGATCTTGATAGTCATAATGAAAACCTATGATACTGGATTAGGTATGTACTGTCCTGTACTTTCTATCTAAAAAGTTCACCACAAAGCATTGCATGTTCTAGCTTATAGACGGCAGCATCCAATTCCGTGTCCAGGACAATGCATACCTAATCCAGTAACATATATGTTTAGAATGAGCAGTGGGTGCATTAACATGCTACAAAAAACTTTGCAGTGTAATTCTCCTGGCATTTTTCTCACTGATGCAGTTTTCAATTTTGTGACAACGTTTTCCTCATAAGTCCTTGTGATTGTTCTGTTTCCTTTGAGACATTCTATCAGGATTACCCCTTTGTCTGTCCCCAGTCATCATAATCTTCTGAGCTGGCCCCTCAGCCTGGCACTGAACAGTAGAACCATGCAGAAGCCACTGTTCTGACGGGATCATTTTGGGAAGATATTCCAATGAGAGGAAGACAACACTTGTTTTGAAATAAGCCTGTGTACATGTGCACACTGGATCCTCAGTAAGTATATGCTTTACTTACTCATTCTTGTATCCTTTTCTTTCTGAAAGTCCAAGCCTAACATGTTCCTGTCCTTTGTCATTAAAAAAAAATCTATCTGTAGGGCTTCTGCTAACTATTTTTCCAAAAAGGAGGCTGTCACATAGATTCTCTTAATCTATCTAAGATTAAGAGATTCTTAAGAGATTAAGATTCTCTTAATCTATCTACTGTGTGTGATACTGTGGCTGCTGGATTTGAACCACCAACCCAGTGGGCCGCAGTCCCACACACATTCTGGGTCTCAGAATGTTTTGACTTCTCCTTCAGTCCTACTTGATAGCTCACTGCATCAGGGTGGGTGGTTGTAAGTTCTCTCTTTCAGGATTAGAAAAATAGCAACAGAAAATCATGAATTCTGAAAAAACATATCCTATATATGCTTTTGTTTGAATTGATGTTCTTTTACATAGGTTGTGTTGTTGCTCTCTGGCTGTTTAAAAAACTTTCTCCTTTTGCCTTTAGTTTTCACAAGCTTAATTTTGCTATATCTTGGTGTGGATTTCTTAGGGTTCATCCTTCTTAGCCTTTGCTTAATTTCTTAAATTTGCAAGTGTGTGCCATTTGCCAAATTTGGAATTTTTAAGCCAGTATTTATTTGAGTACCTGTTTCGCCCTACATTCTTTCATCTCCCCTCCTGGGACTTTAACGGGAGGAATATGAGGTCTTCTGTTATTATCTTACAGATATATGAGGTTTTGATACATTTTTTTAGTCTAGATTTTTTGTTTTTCAAATTAAGACAGACTTATCGATCCTCATTCAAGTCTACCAATTCTATTCTTCTCATAGCCACTCTACTATTGATTCTATCCTGGTCATTAAAAATTATCGTGTTGTCTTGTTCTATAACTGCCTTTTGTAGTTTTTAATAACTTTAATTTATTTGTTTAGATTTCTGTTTTAATTCATTTAAAGATAATTTTGAGTTTAATAAATGATGGGTTTAAAATTCTTTTTTGGTAATTCCACATCTGATGAAACTGGGTATTAAGAGCTGTTGATGATCTTTCCTTATTAAAATTGTGATTTTCTTGGTTCCATATGGTATGGTATTTTTTCTTGTATCTTGGGCAGTAAATTTCTGAGAACCTTTGGTTTTTACATTGATCAATATTATTCTCCTGATGTTGCTGTGATTTCTGTCTGATCCTTGTTGGTCCTCTGCACAGTGCCAAGCCCTTCTGTAGAACCTTTCCCAAGATGCACGGCCTTTGGGGCAGGACTGGATGATGCAGGGCTCTGCTGATGCTGGCCCTGCTTCATGCTGCTCTAGTGTGGTGCACAGACTTTAATGACCCAAGGGGCTGTTGCTGGAATATTCTGTCTCTTGTGGCTCCAGTAGTAAAGGGAGTTTGATAAACACACACACACACACACACACACAAAACCAACCAAGTCTCTGTCAAGCTTTCCCTGTCCTTTCCAGAGAGAGTGGCCTTTTCTTGGGTGGTTCTGTCTATGCCTGCTGGTGTTTCTGAACCTCTTCAGTATTCCATCTGCAAGTATGTGTGTGATAAAAAGGAAACCCAGCAGTTGTTCCTCCAGTCTTAAGGATGCTAGCAAGGGTGTTGAGTCCCATTTTTCATGTTATCTTTAATAATCCTCAGGGTGTTACTGTACTGAGATGGGATGTGATCTAAATAGATAGACTATAGCTAGTGGTATCTAGATGGGAGAAACAAGGACAAGTGGTTCTACACCCTCGGGTTCTGGAACTGAAAACCTGTGGAATGACTTTTTTTGGGGGGTCGTCACTGCCGTCTGGTGGAAGTAGGAGACCCAGCCTTGCTCCTGGAGAGCTGCTGCTGGATTTGAACCACCAACCCAGTGGGCCGCAGTCCCACACACAACCACTACGCCACCGGGGTCAGCCCCTTGTGGAATGACTTTGAGGAGCAAAACACCCTGGGACAAATGAGTACACATTTTATAAGTGTGTTTTCTTTGGGGAAAAAAATAAAAATAAAAGTCTCAAACACAGTGCCCCCTAAAAGGACTTGTGAAAAGTCCGTGGTTGGGAACTAGTGATCTGGTATATAGACCTGGGTCTACTCCTCGTTGCTTCCCCAGGGCACAAAGTGGAATGATAGGCATTATACATTCAGCATCGAGACCCACTTTGCAGGTCTGTGTGCTTAGAGTGGTCAGAAGAGTTAAAGTCAATACGTAGGAGGTATGGTTCTTGATCGAGAGCATTTCTGGGAGCTGGACTCCAGGTATTAGGACCGAAAATCTCTTTCCAGTCTTTGTCGTCTGACTGTGAATGCATCACCACGTGATGAGGACTATCTCCCCAGCCATGGCATGGATTGGGATCAGACCTTGAAATCACCTTGGAGCGTGTGAAATCCAAAAAGTACAGGTGGACTTGAAAACGTCTATGGGGGAAATGCCATTACCTTTTAATTCCCTTCTCTAGGAACTCTTGGAAGGCCACTTTGTATAAGCTCCTCCCACCCTCCAAAATCATTTTCATGGCAACTCTCACATGTGATGACTCTTGCCTCAGTGTGTGGGGTGGCAAAACACAATTCTTTCATTACTTACAGAGGAGTCACAGAGACCAGTTGGGGCTTGACTGTTTCAGAAACTCGCTTCAAAAGAAGAAATGAAATAGGAAAAACCTCTCCCCTAGCTGCCCATCGAAAGAATAAATGCATTAATGCCATTTAAACATGCTTTCCCATAAGCACTTTCACTTGAGGAAATGGATACACATAGGAGCCAGGTGACATTTCAGGGGCCGCCTTCTGCAGACAGCTTCTCAGCATTTCTAAGATTCGAACATCACAGATGTTCTCTCCTTGCCTACAGGGCCGGAAAAGCTGTGGCTTCAAGTTGGAGGGAAGAGTTCACAGCCACAGCTTGTCACTGAATGCACCACTTGCGGTTGAGTTAGAAAAATCCCAGAACATTTAGGGAGCCCTTCCTGTGTTCCAGGCTTCGCACAGGGGGCATTTTCCTAGCAGCACTTCTGCTTTCCTGCAGAGCTGGGTGGCAAGGTGCCAAGGAGTCATTTCACTTGGAAGGCATTAAGTGGAACACATTTTTAGAAGAACAAGTTGTCTCCCCTTTTTGACTGGGAGCCTGAGCCTGCTTCTCAGAGTCTTATAAAAGGAGCCCTTTCTTTGTGATGCCCTGACTCCCAGGCAGAATGAATGTCCCATCCCGACTCTGTTTAGCAGGCAGCAGCAGCTCCCTGCTGGCCTGGTGCTCCAGACAGAGTGTCATTGTATTCAACACCGCCCTCCTCCTGCCAAAAAATTAACCCACAGAGCAGCAACTTGACGACATCCCCGCCCCCTTCCAGTCTGAACCCACCCCCAGCCCTTCAAGCCACTCTGGAGAGAAGGTCAGAAGGAGGTGGGCATCTTCTGACTCCCCATTGAGGCCACAGCCCGGAGTCAAGAGAAGCCCGGCCTTTCTTCCTCCGTGGAACATGAGTCAAAACCACAACCGTCCATTTTTTTTTCACCCCTCAAAATGAACTGTGATAAAATATTAGGTTACAGGCCACCTGCCCACCAACCATTTTAAATGCACAATTCCGTGATGGGAAGGTCATTCTTTTTTTAAAATGCGAATGCTCAGAGCAGCTTTATTATGAATAGCTTCCAACACCTCCATTGTCCCCTAGCGGGAAACGGCTCCCAAACTGGGATAGCAACCGCATTCAACCAGGAAAAGAAACACAGGGCTGATGTGAACTGCCAACACACATCACAGCATGGAGGCATCTCGAAAGCCTTGTGCTAAATGGAAGAAGCCAGATGCAAGAGATTAGATACTGTTGATTACATTTGTGTGAACTCACCTGTGAGCGGAAGGACACCCTTTCCAGCGGAGGCTGTGTGGGCTTGCCGTGGAGGAGAGGTGAGCTCCAGGGCTGCTTGATTGGGATCTGTGGGGGATGGGAAGGGCAGGTTCCATTTCTTGACTCTGGAGCTGATATCATGACTCGATGCGTTGGCTGGCAATGAGACTGCACCTGTCCAAGGGCTATATTTCACTCTGCAAACCCAGGCATTCCAGACTCTGTTTTGTCTTGTGTTTAATTCGCATGTGCTTATCCTGAGCTCCACTTCGGTTGCTATCTTGCTAACTCTACCCAGGTGTGTTGGCTCTCTCCTGGAGACCTTGGCCCTTGGCTTTGGCATGGGCTTTCTATCCTCATGGTGGATTCTCAGTAGTGGCAGTGAGACCCACGATTCCTTTGGTGAATTCCTCTGGAGGCTGGTACCTTGGTCCTTGCCTTCCCACGAAAAAGAAATTCATGCCAAAGCCTGGTTTGTGAACCAAGTGGGTTTTTTATAAAGGATAGATAGCATCCTTTTATAAAGGATAGAAACATCTGGTCTTGACAATTAACTGAACACAGGACTGCACCCACACACACATGTGAGAGAGAGAGACAGAGAGAAAGAGAGAGAGAGAGATTGAAGCATGGGCAAGCAGAAAGCAGATGAGCAGCGGGAAAGAGAGGGTAGTCTCTTGGTTCCAATCTTTTGGGGCCTTTGAACTGGGGGGCATGGCCAATGGTACTGGTTAACCCCATTGGCTGAATTATGCTCACCTGGCCTAGTTTGGGGCCCACTCAGGTGTACAACCTTCTTGGTTCAAGGGGCTGAATTTTCTCATGCCCTTTAGCCTTTATCAGCTTCCTGTGTGGTCCCCTAGGCTTGGAGAGGAACAACCCCCTGTCTTGCTGCCTAACATATCACTGGGCACAGAAGCACCATTCCCAGGAGGTCAAGCAAAAGAAAACGAAGTTACTGCCCTCCAGTTGATGAGGACTCATAGTGTGACCCTGCTGAGTTTCTGAGCCTGTAATTCTTTAAGGAATTTAAAGAATTCCTGTCTTTCTCCCACCAAGTGGCTGGTGGTTTTGAACTATGGATCTTGAGGTTAGCATCCCAGTTCATACCTACTCTGCTACCCGAGGACAGACACTGGCAACATCAGGCAGCTTTCTGCTGGATGGATATCCAAGGATTCAAACGGGGCCAACCATGGAGAGATGCACCTTTCCCAGCTGTGGTAGAGTCCAAGAGAGACTAGCGGAGGAACCCAAGGGGGTTAGGCATTCAGCTGTGAACCCAAGGTCAGCAGTTGGAAACCACAAGCCATTCTGGCATGAGAAAGACGGCACTTTCTTCTCCGGCAGTTACTGTCTCAGACAAGCAATCACAGGAACAGTTCTCCCCTGTCCTGGAGGGTCCTTATAAGTTGACATTGACTTGATGGCAGTGAGTTTTGGTTGGTTTGCAACATCTTTGGTGTACATGAGAAGTCACCTTCTTTGTTTCTTCGGGCATTCTTGTACTTGCTCTTGTTCAGACTTGGTGCCCAGTCTCAGAGGGGGTGGGCTGCTGGGCCTTTCTGATCAGACGTTGAGGACCGTCGCCATATTGTGCGGCCATCACTATTATTGATCTACAAAAGTTTCTGCTTGCTCCCGAGAGAAGCTCCGTTGTTCTTGAAGCAGTAACTCCCACTCCCCACCCTGAGCCGCTCCTAGCCACTCACAAACCTTTGTCTCCATGCTTGTTCTAGACGTGCCGTGGAAGCCACGCTCATGCTCAAATGTCCTCCATATCTGGGGCAGATCACTCAGGACGATGCTTGCAGAGGTCGGCGTGTCAGAACAAAGCCCTGCATGTTTCTTCAACAAACCCGTGAAGGCTGTGAGAGCTGCTCAGGCCTTAAGCCCCAGGTACTTCCAGGGAGTGGGCAGGTCCTCTGTTGGTGATTTCTGCCTCTGTAATTGCTTGGTGAACTCCCCTTGGACGTGGGAGCTGCCTGGGGAGGCAGTTTGCTGGGAGAAACTCAAGCACCCTCCAGTGGTTGGCAGAGCTGGCAGGGTTCAGCTGCTTCTGCATTCACAGCAACTGCTTGTCGATTCCCCAGAGACTGCTTGTCGATTCCCCAGAGACTGTAGATTCCCCAGTGTCCTCCAGCCTGGTCTGTGGGGGCGGGGGGTGAGCACAGCTAGCTGCTTCCTGGGCTGGGACCTGGCTCTGCAGGCAACACCCCCTCATTCAACTCCTCTCTCTCTCTCTGACCTCCAACTTATTTAAGTGTAAGACTTTATAGCCTTCTATAACAGAACATAGCCTAGTGATGTTTTAGGGGCTTTTTTTTTTTTGAGCAAGATAACAGCTGCAACCTTTGCTCTTGTGTGTTAAGTCATCAGCAGGTATAATTGGACTCATGTGACCCCCACATACCTGGTGTTGTGACATCTTTCATTTCGGTCCTCCTTGCACGGCAGTTCCTGATTGTGGCCACTGTGTGTTTTGAATGCGTCACCAAACATGTGGGCTCATCTCCTAGCCACACTGCCTTGTGATCCATAGGTAAAGTGACCAGATTTTAAGCAGGACACCATTGACCGGGGTTGGGGTTGGGGTTCTTGATTAAAACTTTGGTCTATATGGAGCAACAAAAATATTCATAGAAAGCAAAAAATAGTATTGTAATATATTTATTTTAATTTTAAAATGCCACGGGGCATTGCTAAATTGTGAAAAGGTGGGACATCTGGTCACCTTATCCAGTGGGTTCTGAAGGGTTGACGTTTGGAAGTAGATCATCAAGTCCTTCTTCCTCCGTCTGCTGATTTCAGGGCAGCGAAAGCAACAAAGTGATTATCCGGTTTACACATGAAGGAATGGAGGTGCAGAGAGTGGTAGTCACCTGCTCAAGGTCACCTGGCGAGTTAGTGACAGGGCAGGGCGGGCATGCATGTTCAACGCTGTGACCACGCTGTTGGCGCTTCCTTCTCTCTTCTCTTTCCCTCGTCCTCCTTCCTCTGCCCCTCGCCCCTCCCACCACCCAGCATGGCTCCTTTGGAAACATCCGTGGACCTCAAGGATGGGTTCTCTTGACTGTATGACCTGCTTACAAAGCTCAGCTTCTCGAGGCCAACACACACCCTCACATTATTATTATTTATTTGCATTTGGAGCACCGTCACTCGTCTTTATCATTTCTCCTGAAGTCTATCTAGCAGTTCTCTTGTCCAAAAGGAGGCTTTCAATTCCCACGAAAAGCTACAGTCTGGGAAAGCCACACATCTGGTTCTCTCCTGTCTCATGCAGTCACTGGGAGCAGCGAGGTTGCTTTAGAGAGGCTGAGCAACAGCCGCATCCATGAGAGAGCAGAGCTCGCAGGAGGCAGGCCACAGTTCACCACAGTGGAACGGACTCCCTGGCCACGGTGTGGTTTTATCCCTGGTCTGTAGGCAGCCAGCCTTGTGCTGAGCAGAGAGAGGGAGAGGGAGAGGCCGGCGGTGCTGCTGGCAGCCCACTAACCCGCATCCTTTCTCTTTCGTGGTTGTAGCAGTTTGTCAAGTGAAATGATGTGCTCAGCTGAGGGCCTGTTCCCAGAGAGGTTCAAGAGAAGGAGGGGCACAGAGATAAGGTGTCCAGTTGTGTTTATCTCTGGGAGTTAGCGGGCGAGTCTGAAGACCAGAAAGAGCAACACCACACAGAGGACCTTGGCGGCAGCCTTAGGAAAGGCGCCCACACCGGCATGTGACCTGCCGTTTGCCTGGTCCCCAGACTTCCCTTGCCCAGGCACGCACATCTGCAAGAACAAGAAGGTCTGTGTGTTCTGATAGCGGCATCACACCCGCGCATCTTCGGATTGAATCGGCTGCCGGGCTCCGTCTCCCAGAGCTGGTGAGGCTGAGAACGTTGGAGAATGGTGACATAAGACAAGATACAAGAAAGCAAGTGGCAAAGGTGCAGGGCGGTTCGCTGGCATGGACCGTCATGGATGGAATCTTCTGGGCTGAGGGGTTCAGGGGGGAAGACTGACTGGGTTCTTGGGCAAACAAGCTTGCACAGAGAGGGTCCCCGGCCTGGCTTCTGTCCCCCAGCCCGGATACAGGCCAACGCATCCACTTCCCTGCGTGTTGTCAGTGGAGGGAATAGGCTCCTGGAGGGTGCACAGTGAATACAAAAGAGGGGCTGGAAGATAAGAGTTATACACCTATACGGGGATTTGAGAGACACCCACGTGACCATTGGCTAGATGTGGTGGTGGGAGGCAGGGAGGCCTTGGAAGAAGTTTTCAGCCTCAAGGGGCATAGGAGTAAGAAGGCGCTTACTCCGACACCCTCACCACCTCATAACCACGCGTCGCCACCCACCTCCTCTCCACAACCTCTGTCTTCCCCACCTACCTTGTCATGGCAACCTCCACCAGCACCATCAGTCCCAGATCCACTACCACCACCACCATCAACACCATCACCATCATCACCACCACCCTTTTCACCATTGCTACCATCAGCTAATCATTCCATCAAAACACCTTTATTGGGAACTCGCTCTGTGCCAGGCACAGTTCTAGGTACACGGGGAGCATCACTGAACAGAACACTCCAAGATCACTGTGTCCCTGGGAGGGAGATCTGAAGGGGTGAGCCAACAAACCATCCACATCATGTTGTTATCTAGCTACTGTTAGATCCCTTCCAAACTCAAAGCCATCCCAAGGTAGAACTGCCCCCTAGGGTTTCTAGGCAGTCGTCTTTGGGGGGGCAGATCCCACTAAATGCCATCTAGTAGATTCTGACTCTAGGATCTCTGAGACTGTACATCTTCATGGAAACAGACAGCTTCAGCTTCCATCTTCATTTTTCTCCGATGGAGTGGCTCCAGGCTTTAGGAACACTGACCTTATTACGGTTAGCAAATCAATGACTGTCACATATATAGGTCTTTCTCCCCTGTGGTGTAGCGGTTATGAGTTGGGCTGTGATCCCTTAGGTCTGCAGTCTGAAACCACCAGTGGCTCCTTGCGAGAAAGAAAGATGGGGCTTTCCACTCCGTTAGAGTTACAGTCTTGGAAAGTGGCAGGGACAGCTCCCCCCTGTCTTCTAGGACTGCTATGAATCAGCATCCACTTGATGGCTGGGAGAACTGGGAGCGAGGCTGCCGTCTCACATGGGAGGGCCTGGGGTGCTTGAAAAAAGACATGCAGGTTAGGGACGAACATGCCCCCCGAGACCATTCATTGACTGTTCACTGCCTGCTTGTTACCCACGATACAAGTGGGCTTCTGAAAAAAGAAGGAAATGGCAGGAACTAAACTCCTACTGAAGACATTTTAACAAAGGTCCCTCGTACATTGCTTTTTTTAAAAAAAAAATCATTTTCCTGGGGGCTCAAACAACTTTGACCATAATGTATGCATCCACCCATTGCGTCAAGCACATTTCTACATTTGTTGCCATCATCATTCTCAAAACATTTGCTTCCTCCTTGAGCCTTTGGTATCAGCTCCTTATTTTTCTTCTCCCCCCTCCCTCCCTGTCAAGCCCTTGCTAATTTATAAATTATTAATTTTTCATGTCTTACACTCATCGATGTCTCCCTTCACCCACTTTTCTGTTGTCCATCCCCCAGGGAGCAGATTATATGTAGATCATTGTGATCATTTCCTCCTTTCCACCCCACCTTCCCCTCCCCTTCCTGGTATCGCTATTCTCATGATCAGTCCTGAGGGGGTTTATCTGCCCTGGATTCCCTGTGTTTCCAGCGTGTGTTTTTGTTGTTAGGTACCGTGGAGGTCGTTGTGGCTCAAAGCCCCTCTATGGACAGCAGCGCAAAACAGATTCATTCTGAGCCAGCGTCAGAATTAACCATCATGCTCTGGTGTAGCCTATTTTTACAGCTAGTCTGTAGATGCTTTGCTTGGTGCCACAGAAAAGCCTTGCTACGTTTTCTTTTGCAATTCTGCCCTCTTGTGCCCAGTCAAAGCAGGATAAGGGTAATATATTCCAACTCCAAAACTTGGGCTATCAAGTCGGGCTGCTAACTGCCTGGCAGGAGACGATGACGTTCTCTCCTCTTATGAAAGTTGACAGCCTCAGCAATTCAGAGGCAGCTTTGATTGGCCCTACAGGGCAGCAATGAACATATACCACAGACAGGAATTAAAATTTCAAGACCCTGCGGGTGAGACTGCCTTCTCCACTCCCTCACAGTTACACAGTGAATCTTCCAGAATACAGAAAGATGTTAGGATAGAAACAGGATTTAAGTTCTAAAGTTTAACACAGAAAAAGCCAAAGTAAAACATAAGGGGTCTTCTAACTATCCCATAAAATAGAAATGAAGATATATATATCTATATATCCCATATATAATTTCATTTGTATTTGTACTTTGTGGGATATATGGGAAAAGTGGAATTGAAAATAATGGGATTTTCCACAAGTTTTTTGAAGTCTCTCTCTTGATATATATATATATATGATATATATGATATATATGTATATTCTTTAACCAAATAGAATGTATGCCTTAGATACAAAAGTACACTCATCACCACATGAAGAAGGGAATCTCAGAGAGAATCACATGGGGGTAGAAGAGTGGGAGGAAAGACCACACTCGCGCCTTTCCTGTGTGCCAGGCACCGTGTTGGTGCTTTGCACTCAGCCTCCATTAACTTTTAGTACACCCTTTTACCCAGGGGTTGAGGTCTTGTTAACAGGCTCAGGTGCAAATTGGAAGCTTAGAGGTTCCACTCGACCCCAGAGTGCCTTAAAGGAAAGCTCTGATAATCTGCTCCCTTCCTAACTCCCCCAGTACGCAGTCTTATTGACACGCACGGGTTGGGGTGGACACAGCAATTAGACTGGGTTATGCTTGGTGGACGGTTATCAAAGCTGTGATTGCATTAAAGTCAATCTGGGCCCCAAACTAAAGTCTTGATAAAAACCGGGATGACGGGTAATCTCTTAACCAGCTCGAAAGTATATCTTTTCAACTGAGGCTCAATCAGCTCCCTAACCTTGAGTAAAAAGCAGAAAACAGGTGAGTCCTTAATTAACAGAGTGCTTTCCAATTCAACCCAGACTTGAGCCTCACACACCATGGGAGTCGACTGGGAACATTCTGATGAGGATGCAAGGCATGTGCGTGTGCCCTTAGTTCTATTCCGGAACTCGGTGCAATTACATAAGAGAATGGTGTTCACAATTTAAAGTGGCAAAAGAAGTGAAAGCATCAGGGTTGTAGAGATGGTATGCAATTGCAGACCCAGAAAAGGAAACGCCAGAGAATCAAGTGAAAAGAATTACAGATTGAAGATAATGAGGTACATGCCAGATACACAAGTAACAGAACTCAGGAGCCTCTGACCCAATAGGCCAAAGCAAGCAAACTCATAGCCACAAGTCCATCATTCAGACTCATAGTGACTCTACAGGCCAGGGTTCAACTGCCCCTATGGGTTTCATAGTGACCCTATAGGCCAAGGGTCACTATGGCTCTCCAAGCTTGTAACTCTTTAGGGGAGGAGAGCTCCCCCTTCTCCTTCTAAATAGACAGCACTGCCTAGAAGAAAAATGGAAGGCTGGAAAAAAGAGATCCCATTTACCAAACCAGCAACAGGGATGAAAGACTTTGGCTTAGATGCAATGTGAAAGAGGTATATGAAAAAGACTTTAACATAATTCTGAAGTTCAGAGAAGAGGAAAATGACAAGACTGTACTCTCAGACAGGAAATCCTAACATCTTCACCATCCCAGGTTAATTTACAAACTTAAGATAACTGTCATAAAAGAAAACTAGACCTCTCACTTGGGGAAGAAGAAGGACTGGTCCTTTAGATTTGAAGACATTAAACTTCTATGAAGAATAATGATGAGGGACAGTAAAATTTTACCAAATATTAAAAGATAATACAAGATGATGGTTATTGAACAGGTTAGATAGATAGATAGATAGATAGATAGATAGAGTGTATTTGAGAAAGAAAATCAAGAAAGAGATTCAGTATGCCTAGAAATGCACTATATAATTAAGATGGGATTTCAGGTTAGCAGGGGGCAGGGGCAATGAGGATCATTCAGATAATAGAATTGAAATTGGGAAGTGATCTAAAAAAAAAGTGAAACTGGCATTCTACTTCTCATCTTACACCAACATCATCCTGGATGAGTGACCTTGAAGGAGGGCAATATCTGACATAAAATCCAGAAGCCATAAAGCATCACGGACACATTTGAATCAGCAGAGATAAGTGAGAGGCAGAGAAGGGAATTGACAATGCAGGGACAACTGGGACAAGAATGATCCTGCCAACAGGATTTGCAACAAGAGAGATTCATAAGACAGCTGGGACCACCCAAGAAAGGCTCACCATGAGGGCCAAAATGGATAGAAGGAAACACACCCATTACACATGACCCCAACAGAACCCCAAAAGATCCCAATACCATGTAATGTGGCTTTTGACTCCTGTAAAGGGTTACAACTTAGAACCCCATAGGGCCAGATCTAACCTGCCCTATAGAGTAAAGTGACCAGATTTGAAGCAAGACACCTTTGGCCAAGGGGGGGGGGTGTTCTTGATTAAAAATTTTGTCTCTATGGAGCAACAAAATTTTTCATAGAACACAAAATAGTATTGTAATATATTTGTTTTAATTTTAAAACACCACGGGACATTGTAAAACAGTGGGGCGTCTGGTCATTTTACTACAGGGTCCCGATGAGATTGACTTTTTGGAGTATGGTGGTATCAGGGATGTGATTTCTCAGAAGCAGACTCCCAAGCCTGTCTTCCCAAATACCTCTGGGTGGACTCAAACTGTTGGTCTTTTTTTTTTTTTTAGTAGTCAAAAGCAGAGTCATTTGTACTACCCAAGGACTGATACACGTCTGGGGCTAAGTGAGATACTTTTTGTTAGGAAATACTGAGCATTAACAGAATAGTAGGTAAATGTTATCAGGTATTTGGGTGAACTACACCAGGCATTCCCGCTCTTATAAGAGAGGTATATAAAGAAGAGAAATGAACTAATTGTTCTTGAAAACCCAAGAAAAGGCAGACTTCTACAGAGAACTTACAACCGTTAGATTTGCAAAGAGCAGAAAGGGAGTCTCAGCTGACATCAGCACTCGTGCATTACTGAAAACAACAACAAACAACCCACAGGCAGGTAGGCAGTTCGGACTCATATTAACGATACAGGGCAGAGCAGAACTGCCCCTCCACGTCTCTGAGACCACACCTCTGTGGGACAGTACAAAGCCTCACCTTTCTCCCAAGGCATGGCCGGGAGTGCCAACGACTGACTATGCCGTGTGCAGTCCAATAGTTACCCCCACCCCCACCCCAGGGTTTCTTACACTTGCATTAAGCATCCTCATAAAAGAGATTGTAATGCTGATCATTCTTGGAGCTATTGATAAAACAAATCATAAAAACTAACAACTGTGAGAGTGACCAAAATCAAGGAAGAACCTTGAGACAAAGGCAATTTAATTTCTTCTCTGGTTCTTTCTGCACTGGCACCCAGAGGACAAGACCCTGGCTCAGGGGGGGCCAAGTGTAGGAAGGTGAGAGAGGGGGATTTCCTGGGGACGGGTCTCCCTGAGAAAAATGGCTTGAGGAAGAGTGACGAGGGATGGAGATAGGGAGTGGGTCACATTTGGCCTTCTTTTACATTTGGAGTTTAGGGGAGAGGGGGGCAGGGGGGAGTTTGTACCAGCAAACGGGTATCTGTTCTTAAACTTCTTCCAACTGAGTGTCTGCCACTTAGTGCCCAAAGGTCTTGGCTAGTCATTTGTACAAAGTCTGATAATATCTTTGGTTTAGGTTTGAGGCAGACACAGGGAAACGACTCTCCCAAGATCTCCCGTTGTTATGAGGGGAGACCACTCCTGACTTGATGCAATGACTTCTCTTCCCCTCGCCCCCCATTTCCTTCAAAGTGAGGGAGCCTGAGCACCCGGCAGAGATGGCTCAAGCGGCATGAGGGCAGAGATGGCTCAAGCGGCATGAGGGGATACAACAGGGGAGCCACGTATACAACTGAAGGATAGAGTCATGAAGATGAATTCCAGCGACGCCAGCTCCCCCAGGAGAAGCTCAGGTACGCAGCCTAAGCACAGAGCCACACTGCAGTGTGTTTCCTTGGGCCAGAAGCATTTGTTTAAAGTTGAAAGGAACATCTAGGGTCAAGCCCTGGTGGTGCAGTGGTTGTGCACGTGACTGCAGCCCACAGGGTTGGCAGTTCAAATCCAGCAGCAGCTCACCAGGAGTAAGGCTGGGCCTCCTACTCCCACCAGGGCAGTGATGCCTACCGCGCCCCCCCCACCCCCACGGAACATCTAGCAAGTGATGGTAGGTGCTACATGCATCTGTGGTGAAATGAATAAATCCATGTATGGAAATCATGAGTATCAAATTCATGGTGACAGACTCTGAGGGTGCAGAGGACAGAGTCAGATTCTGGGGGATTGGCAGCAGGACCTCAGATTGCACTGGTTTACCCAACCCCAATCCAGACGTAGCCACCACTCAGTCAATTCTGACTCAAAGCGAACCTGGGAACAGAGAAGAACTGCCTCTGCTGGGTCTCTGAGGTTGTAAAGCATTATGGGAGCAGAAAGCTTCTTCTTTCTCCTGTGGATCGACTGGAAAGGTTGAACTGATGACCTGTGGTCAGCAGTCCAACAGGTGACCCACTAAGCCAGCATGGCTCCTAACTTGGAAAACGTGATGGCAGATGCATGAGTTCCCATTAAACTACAACCAGAGGAGAAGCGAGACAACGGTCAGTGTGAGATATGAAAACAATAACAATTCATAATCTATCGAGGAGGAGAGAGGCAATAAAAGAGGAGCTGATCCCAAGGGCTCCATAGAAAGTAAATGTCTATGGGTATGTGGAGAGCAGCCACTAATCCACCTAAAGGGAGGATATTGCTTAGAACTCTACAGGAGAGGGCGAGAGAGACCAGGCTTTAAACTGATGTACTAAGACGTAAGTACAATTTACCAGCATGCACCAGAAAACCAATAAAGGGGTCTGCAGGCCAGTCCCAATCCCAACTACGTGGACACCTCCCCCTCCCCCTGCCCCAAAGAATGCACTTCAGAGCATATCACTAGGGCTACAGTTTGGGGAGAGGGGCATATCTGATTAGCACCCATGGGGGAAATGAGAAGGGATGCAGAAGGAGGGGAGGACATTCTGGCCCACCAAACCCCGAGGACAATATTCCTGCTCAGAGCAGACAGTGCACAGAGAGGAGCATAGAGCTGGCTCCATCATCAGACACAACGTCCCTCACTGACCCACAGCACTGTGGGGGACAACACTGGAGACACAGTGCGGGAATTGAGCATAATCTGACCCCAACATGCTGGGGCAAAACACTAAGGGCATGCAACAGAGCAGCAAGGGGAGCAAAGTGGCGAAATCCCCAGGGATACCAAAAATAGACTTTGGAGATAGCGTGTGGCACTCCATGAGGCACAACTGGAAAACACTCTTAAAGGCCAACAAACAGATCCTGAATTACTTATAGGCTTTTCCATTTTTTTGTCAGTGGCTTTCTTTTTGTTGTTGTTTTGTTGGTCTTGATTTCTTTTGTTGTTTCGTTTGGCTTTGCCTAGTTTTGGGGCTTACTAATGTATCTGCCTGTATGTCTAGATAAGATAGTTGGGATAAGTAATTCAGAGATGAAAAGAATGGAGCCAATGGTTGGGGGTGGAGGATGAGAGAAAGGGAGGTGAGAGAAAGGAATGGGGCTGGGGTGGGAGTGGGGGAGGGAACTAACTCAGGGACAAGGGAATAACAAGTAAACTAAAATCAATGGTGAGAAGGGCATAGGATGCCTAGTGGGGCTTAATCAAGGGCAATGTAACAGGGAGGGATTACTAAACCCAAATGAAGGCTGAACATGATGGTGAGACAAGGGGAAAGTAAAAGGAAATAGAGGAAGTAACCAGGAAGCAAAGGATGTGTGTGTGTGTGTGTGTGTGTGTGTGTGTGTGT